>JARQOD010000500.1:0-147646 GCA_033576555.1 Oophaga sylvatica
GACAAGGATAGATCTGCCAAGGAGCACGGCACATTTTTGGGGGGCTGTCCGCAACAAACCCCCTTTTACCTGTGTACGCAGAGCCCCCCCCCCAAATTTCAACCTAAAACCCTTTTTAAAGGGACCTCACTTAATACCGCAAGCCTTGCCCTTTTATTGTTTTTTTTTAAACCACTGCAAATCCACTGTAATTCCTTGTATACTTACTGTATATTCCGAAATTATCTGTGCGCCCCTTAAGGAAAAAAACCCTTTTAAATTTTAAATTTTGGGGGCTATCTTTTACTCTGATCACAATCTTAGAATACACATGGGTAACAAAACCCCCCTTTCCCGGGGGCCCATTTGCCTGGGGTGCTTTCCCCCTTATGACCTGAAAAAAGGGGGCCCCGGGAGAGCTGTCCCGGGGGTACGTTTTTTTGGTCAGGAAAAGGGGGGTTTTTCCTTTCCCAAGGGGGGGAACGAGAAAAAAAGAATTTTTCACTATCAATACTAAAGGGTTTCAACGCGAGGGTTTAATCCAGTTCACAATTTACAAAAATGGGTGCTTTCCCTCTGAATTCGGTCTTAGGGTCATCGGTTGTACGGCATTATCATGATTGTAAAAAAAAGCCTGCGTTTGGGGGCAAAAGACACCATGAAACATATCGGGAATTTGGGGGCACAAAAATTTCCCGGGCCGATAGGGGGTCTTTGTCCCTTAATTTCTGTTTTTTGTCATATTTCCCTTTTTTGGGGGTTTAAAATTTAATTCGTTATTGTGTTCTTGGTGTTTGTTTCAATTGAATTTTCTCTTTTTTTGATGAATCACACCCTTTTAAAAATTTTAAAAATTTTTTTCATGCCTTTTTCAGTTTGTTTTTGATCCCATTACTTTGTGCCCAAGTTCGTTTTTGATCATTTGTCAGGGGTTTTTGTTACCTTAGGGTGGTGTGAAATTTGCCTTTTTTTTTTTTTATGCAGGGGTTTACGTGCATTTTTTTGTGTGGCTTTTTAAAAAATTTTTTCATAAGTTCAAATACAAGTTAAATACCCCTAAAAAATAAAAATTTTAAAAAAAGAAAAAAATTTGTGATTTTTTAAAATTTTTTTTATCACTGTTATTAATTTTTTTGTGCATTTTTCTTTTTTAACCTTTTGGGGTTTTTTTTTGAAATTTTCAAAGGGGCCCCCTTCAATAACAATCGCAAAAGAACGTTCTGAGTCACCAATTTCGTATTTTCAAGAAAACTCTGGACTTTTTTTGGGGCGTTGCGGCCCCGCTGCGTCGCACAATCTCCTTTGACCCCTTTTCCCAAAAGCCCCCCCCAAAAACCCCTTTGGGGCAAACCGGGGGGGGTTTTTTCTTTCCCTTTTTTTCCCCGCCCCCCCCCCGGGTTTGGCGTCACTACTGTTTTTAAAAATTTGGGGGCCTATTTCCCCTTGGGTTCCCGTTTTGGGGGAAAAAGGCAGCTAGCTGTCCCTTTTTTTCATTTTCCTGGCAGCTACCCCTTTTGGGGGGGGGGCCGCTTCTCCTTTTTTCCGATCTCAGTAGCTTTTGGGTGGTCTCCAAAACGAAATTCATATTCCCCAACGGGTTTTGATACTATATTTTTTGCGGGGGAAGTTTTTTTTTGGGTTTTGCTGCTTTTTAATTTTTTTAAAAAATTTAAAGTAAATTACCAATTTTTTACTAACATTGCACAACAGCACGTATATTTTTTTGGGTCTAAAAAGTATTCCTATTTTTATTTCGGGGGGCCCTGGGGGGGTCTCAAATATTTTTCCATTTCCCAAATTTTTAAAAATTTTTTAAATGGGGCATCTACCTATTGTTATTGTCGCTATCTTTTCCTGCGGGATGGGGGAAGGGCAGGCTTCTACTGCACATTGCTTTTTCCCGGGGGAGCCTTTTTTGGGGGGTTGGGGGGGATCTCAAATATCTTTCCATTTCACCTAAATTTTAAATTTTTATGGGGCATCCCCTATTTCTATTGTCTGCTACTTTCTCGCTGGGAGGGGGGAAGGGGGGGGTTCTCCCCGGGGAAATTTTTTTTTGGGGGCCCCATTTTGGGGGGCCCCGGGGGGGTCTACCGGTGCACATGTGTTTTTTTTGGGGGGCAGCCTTTTGGGGGGCCGGGGGGGATCTAAAAAACCTTTTCCCCTTTTACCAAATTTTTAAAAAATTTTTATAAATCTACCTATTGTTTTTTTTTTTTTTTTTTTTTTTGCCCATAAAAAAAATCAGAGTTGCTTTTTGGGTTTTCATGCTTGTAAGGGAGAAACGGCGTCAAATGAGGCAGGAAAGCGGAAGGCTTTCCCTAAAAGAAAACGTCGCATGTGGCCCAAAAGGGGGGGCTGCAAAAAGGTCCAAATTTTCACACATCAACTGGTAAAAAAGCTTCAGGATAAAAATCCACAAAGTTTTTTCCCAATTATCCCGGGGGGTCTGAAGAATCCCCTTTTCCCCATTTGTTTGGGGAAAAAAAACCTTTCCCCTTTTTTAACGTAAGGGTACCATGGTGTGCCACCCCCCCCGATGAAAGATTGGGGAGTCACCTGCGTTTTTTAACTGTTCCCCTTTTTAAAATTGCTTTTTCTTCCCCCTTTTTAAAGGCCCCCTACGGCTTTTTCATCCGGGGAAAAAAGGAAAGGGGGGTTTTTTTGTTGTCCCCACGGACAAAAAGGGTTTCCCAACACACAAATGGAGCAAGATTTTCCAACGATTTTGACCAATCATTCCTAAACTGGGGGGGCTTGGGGGGAACTTTTCCCTTTTTTCGGGGACCGAACAGCGGATCAAATTTCTTAACACAAGGGCATTTTTTCAAAATCCTGATGCCCTTGTTTTAAAGCAAATTATATTAATTTGTGAGCATTGGGATGAAAAAAAGGGGTTTTCCGGGGTGGGAGTTTTTTTAAAAACTATTTGGGGAAAAAATTTTTTTAACTGTGAACTCCACTTCCTCCTAAATCAACACTACATAACCTTAATTTTGTTTTAGGGGATGAGGGTTCCCCTTTTTCCCAAACTCATAAAAACCCTTTTTCCCCAAAAAACTCCACACGGGGGAAAGGGGGGAAAAATTTTTTAAAACCGTTTTCTAGGGGAAAGTCGGGTTGTAGAAGGCCCCTTTTGGGTCATGGCCAATCCTTCGCATTTTCAACAAAACCCCCTTAAAAATGAATTTAAAACTATTGACTCAGTATTTTTGGGCCCCGGGTGTGCTTTAAAAATTTTTTTCGCCGGGGGTGATTCTGCGGCCCACTGTCCTCCTGTTTTGGGACTCGGAATGAAACGAACGGGGGGAAAAAGGCAGGGGCAAGGGGGCAAGCGAACGCCAATTGCGGGCTTCGACCATTGGGACCTGAAAAAAAACCCCCCTATCAAGACCGCAGAGAAATTACGGGGATTTTTTTAAAAAAGGCCCGGGGCTGGCTTGCACATCAGAACCTTATGGAAATACACTGAGATTTTTTTCCCCTTTTTCCTACTTAATTTTGAAAAAAATTTCCCATAATTAATTTTTTTTCATTATTTTTAAATTTTTGGGCCCCAACATTATTTTCATTGTTTAAAGAAAATATACTCAAAGTATGAGAAAGGTAATATACAGTCACATGATAAACACGGGGGAAAATTACTATATAATCTGGAAAATTTTGTCTGTAAGGGGGAAAACCCCCCCCTGATTGGTCGTGCCCGGGCCCACAGACCAATCGGTGGGGCCAAAACAAGGAAAACCCCCCTGAAAAAACATAAAAAAATTTTTATAAATGGGTCTCGCCGAAAAAATAAAAAAGCTTTTTAAAATTTTTCCCCACTCAGACGATAAAAAGGCACCCCAAAAAAAATTTTGTTTATTTTTTTTTTTTTTCAATTCAAAAAAAAAAAAAAAAAACTGTCCCAAAAAAATTTACGTCCCAAAACGACAGCAGTGCCCAATCACGCTGGCGTCACTGTTCCCACCTCAAGTCGATTTGTCTGAAGGTGGGGGGGACAGTACGGCAGCCATTGTCGCTGGTGCCCAACAAGTCCCTGTTGTGAATGTGTTAGAAATTAATTCTGAGCAGAAGCTCCCTCTGGGGTTACAAACATACTGAACTATTCAATGAAGATTGTGAAGATTAGCAATCAGGTGTTACAGACTGGTCTTATATAAGGGAGGTTCCCTCCCATCAGGGTTGCCGGTGATCAATTGTTCTTGTCTCAACTTTTGTTCCTGGTTCACTTGGAAGCTTGCTGTGTCTTGCCTGCATCTTCTGCTAACAGATAAGATATTTTCTGCTTTTATTTTTGTGCTTGATTTTTGCATTTTGTCCTGCACTTCTGCGGAGGTCAGCCAGGTCCCCTCCGGGGGCTTGTGCTCCTCTCAGTTTATCTGAGCCACTGTTATTTGTTCATTTGCCTTTTCCAGTTTTTTTAGTGGCTGCTGCTTAGTTTTGTTACACCAGAGAACTAATTTAGGTGGTAGAGGTCGTGTGATCTCAGGTGTTTTTGCAATTAGTGAGTTGGTATTTTTTTAGGGTTTTTTGGATTGCAGTAAGTGTCCTCCCTATCCTTTTCTTTCTAGGAAGATTGGGCCCCAACGTTTGCTCATACTATTTTCTGTCTGTGTCTGTATTTCTTCTTGTCTAACCGCCATTACATGTTTGGGGGCTTCCTATGTTCTTTGGGGATCTGCTCCGGGGCAGATAGTTTTCCTCTTTTTATCTTTAGGTGTAGTTAGCTTCTCAGGCTGTGACAAGGCGTCTAGGACCAACGTAGGTACGCTCCACGGCTGCCTTTAGTTGTGGTGGTTAATCAGGATACTGCAATCCAGTAGATTCCAACCTCTCTGGTGTATTGCCTTTTTTGCCTGCTCTCCTCAGCTACCAAATCATAACAGTATCACCGGCCAAACTGAAAATTATATAGTACTCACAGAAGGGAAAGATAGTGTAAAAAAAAAAAAAAAAAGTTGTCAGAGATATTTTTTTTTTCTTTCCCTCTTTTCTCTGGGTGCTGAGGATTTTTTTTTTCTCTCAATGGAGTTTGCACAGTTGTCTGGCCATGTGGATCAGCTTGCCACTGAAGTTCGGAGTATTGCTACCTATCTTGCAGGTTGCCGGTTGTGGAACCTAGGATCCCCATGCCAGATTTGTTTTTAGGGGATCGAGCTAAATTTCTGAATTTCAAAAATAACTGTAAGTTGTTTTTTTGCCTTAAAACCTAAGTCCTCAAGGAACGCAGCACAGCAGGCTCAAATTGTCATCTCTCTCCTGCGCGGCGATCCTCAGGATTGGGCTTTTTCCCTGACACCTGGGGATCCTGTTTTGAGTAATGTTGATGCATTTTTTCTGGCTCTGGGGTTATTGTACGATGAACCTAATGTCACTGATCAAGCTGAAAAAGCCTTGTTGGCATTAAATCAGGGGCTTGAGGACGCTGAGTTGTACTGTCAGAGATTCCGAAGGTGGGCAGTCCTGACCAAATGGAATGATGATGCTTTGGCAGCCCTTTTTCGGAAGGGTCTGTCAGAGAATGTAAAAGATGTTATGGTGAGTTTCCCTGCTCCTCTGGTCTCAGGGATTCTGGGGCACAGCGTCATGAGTTTCGAAAACGCAATGGGTTATGTTTCTACTGTGGTGATGCCTCTCATGCTATTTCAGTCTGCCCTAAGCGGGGAAGACGTTTTGCACGCTCAGTTGTCTTGGGTAGTGTTCAGACTAAATTTCTGTTGACTGTTACCCTGATTTGCTCCCTGTCCATATTTCTGCTCAGGCTTTTGTTGATTCGGGAGCAGCTATTAACCTGATGGATTTTGATTTTGCTAAACGTTGTGGGTTTCCCTTGATACCCCTACGGAAGTCTATTCCCCTACTGGGATTGATTCTACCCCTTTGGCTGAGAATAAACCCCAGTTCTCTACTCAGGTGATAATGAGGGTTGAACCTGATCATCAGGAGAGTTGCAAATTTTTGGTGCTGTATAATCTGCATGACATTATTGTACTAGGTTTCCCTTGGTTACAGTCTCATAATCCTGTTTTGGATTGGAAATCTGTGTCTGTAACCAGTTGGGGCTGCCAATGCGTTAATGCCAACACTCCTGTTTTTTCTGCCTCTCCCCAGGCTCAGGATGTTCCCGACTTTTTGACTGATTTTTCTGATGTGTTTAGCGAAAGTAAATCTGCATCCTTGCCCCCCCATAGGAGCTATGACTGCGCTATTGAATTAGTGCCTGGTAGTAAATTCCCTAAAGGTCGCCTTTTTAACTTGTCTGTACCTGAACATGACGCTATGCGGTCTTATATCAAGGAGTCATTGGAGAAGGGTCATATCAGACCATCCTCTTCACCCTTGGGTGCCGGTTTTTTCTTTGTGGCCAAAAAGGATGGTTCATTAAGGCCGTGTATTGATTATCGTCTCTTGAACAATATCACTGTGAAATATCAATATCCATTACCCTTGATTTCTGACCTGTTTTCCAGGGTGAAAAGTGCTACTTGGTTTACCAAGCTTGACCTCAGGGGGGGCGTATAACCTTATTCGCATTAAGCACGGGGATGAATGGAAGACGGCATTTAATACCCCAGAGGGGCATTTTGAGTACCTAGTGATGCCCTTTGGGCTCACTAATGCTCCTTCCGTCTTCCAGTCCTTCATGAATGACATTTTCAGGGATTTTGTGGATAAATTTCTGATTGTTTATTTGGATGATATCTTGATTTTTTCCAATGACTGGGACTCTCATGTGAAACATGTTCGGACTGTGTTCCAGATTTTGAGAGAGAATGCTCTGTATGTGAAGGGATCAAAGTGTCTTTTTGGCGTACAGAGGATCTCATTTCTGGGATTCATTTTGTCCCCATCTGTTATTGAAATGGACCCGGTCAAGGTTCAGGCCATCTGTGATTGGGTCCAACCTACTTCATTAAAGGCTCTTCAGAGATTCTTGGGTTTTGCCAATTTTTATCGTAAATTTATTGGTAATTTCTCTGTTATTGTTAAACCAATGACTGATTTGACCAAGAAGGGTTCTGATGTGGTGAATTGGCCTCCTGAGGCAGTCTCTGCGTTTCAGGAACTTAAGCAGAGATTCACTTCTGCTCCTGTTCTACGGCAGCCTGATGTTTCTCTGCCATTTCAGGTGGAGGTTGATGCCTCTGAAATTGGGGCAGGTGCCGTTTTGTCCCAGAGATCCAGAGACCTCTAAAAGTAACCCTTGTGTCTTTTTCTCTCGAAAATTTTCTCCAACTGAACGTAATTATGACGTGGGTAATCGGGAGTTATTGGCCATGAAGTGGGCTTTTGAAGAGTGGAGACATTGGCTGGAGGGAGCCAAACATCAGGTGGTGGTCCTCACGGACCATAAGAATCTGGTTTATCTGGAATCAGCCAAGCGACTTAATCCTAGACAGGCCAGGTGGGCCTTGTTTTTCACACATTTTAATTTTGTGGTTTCCTTTCTTCCTGGCACTAAGAATGTTAAAGCGGATGCCCTCTCAAGGAGTTTCCTTGAGGACTCTCCTGAGTTATCTGATCCTGCTGTTATTTTGAAAGAGGGTGTAGTTCTTTCCGCCATCTCGCCCAATTTGAGACTGGCTCTGGAAGGGTGTCAGGAGGATAAACCCGAGCGCTGCCCTATTGGGAAATTGTTTGTCCCAGACCGGTGGAAAAGGAGTGTGATGTCTGAGATTCATTGTTCTGCGTTGGCCGGTCATCCCGGAATTTTTGGTACCAGAGACTTGGTTAGTCGGTCCTTTTGGTGGCCTACTTTGTCTCGTGACGTCAGGGAATTTGTGCAGTCCTGCGGGACTTTCTCTCGCTCTAGTGGTTTGTTGATGCCATTGCCTGTGCCCAGGAGACCATGGACCCATATCTCTATGGATTTCATTTCCAACCTCCCTGTTTCTCAGAGAATGACCGTTATCTGGGTGATTTGTGATAGGTTTTCCAAAATGATACATCTTGTGCCATTACCTAAGTTGCCTTCCTCCTCCGAATTGGTGCCTTTGTTCCTTCAGCACGTGGTTCGGTTACACGGCATTCCTGAGAACATTGTGTCTGACAGAGGAGTCCAGTTTCCAGATTTTGGAGGACTTTTTGTTCTAAACTTGGTGTTCAATTGTCTTTCTCCTCGGCTTTTCATCCTCTGACCAATGGACAAACTGAGAGAACAAACCAGACATTGGAGACTTATCTGAGATGCTTTGTGTCTGCTGATCAGGATGACTGGGTCTCTTTTTTGCCTTTGGCTGTGTTTGCTCTTAATAATAGGGCTAGATCTGCCACTTTGATGTCTCCATTTTTCTGCAATTTTGGGTTTCACCCTCGATTTTCTTCGGGACAGACGGAGGCTTCTGTCTGTCCAGGTGTTGACTCTGTTGTGGAGCGTATGCAGATTTGGGACCAGGTAGTGGAGAGGTTGTCCCTCTCTCAGAAGAGGGCCCAGCGGTTTGCCAACCGGCATAGGACTGATGGTCCTCGGTTTGAAGTGGGGGACTTGGTCTGGTTGTCCTCAAGAAATATCCCTATGAGAGTTGCATCTCCTAAGTTTAAGCCTAGGTTCATTGGACCTTATAAAACATCATGGAGATTCTTAATCCTGTTTCCTTTCGTTTACTTCTTCCAGGGACATTTAAGATCCATAACGTGTTCCACAAGTCCTTATTGAAGAGGTTTGTCGAGCCAGTGGTTCCTATGGCTGCGCCTCCTGACCCTGTTTTGGTTGAGGGCAATCTGGAGTATGTGGTTGAGAAAATATTGGATTCTCGTTTTTCTAGACGGAAACTCCAGTATTTGGTTAAGTGGAGAGGTTATGGTCAGGAGGACAATTCTTGGGTGTTTGCTTCGGACATCCATGCTAGGAGACTGATCCGTGCATATCACATAGCTCATCCTGACCGACCTGGTTGCACAAATGAGGGTTCGGTGACCCCTCCTCAAGGGGGGGGTACTGTTGTGAATGTGTTAGAAATGAATTCTGAGCAGAAGCTCCCTCTGGTGGTTACAAACAGTACTGAACTATTCAATGAAGATTGGCAATCAGGTGTTACAGACTGGTCTTATATAAGGGAGGTTCCCTCCCATCAGGGTTGCCGGTGATCAATTGTTCTTGTCTCAACTTTTGTTCCTGGTTCACTTGGAAGCTTGCTGTGTCTTGCCTGCATCTTCTGCTAACAGATATTTTCTGCTTTTATTTTTGTGCTTGCTTTTTGCATTTTGTCCTGCACTTCTGCGGAGGTCAGCCAGGTCCCCTCCGGGGGCTTGTGCTCCTCTCAGTTTATCTGAGCCACTGTTTTGTTCATTTGCCTTTTCCAGTTTTTTTAGTGGCTGCTGCTTAGTTTTGTTACACCAGAGAACTAATTTAGGTGGTAGAGGTCGTGTGATCTCAGGTGTTTTTGCAATTAGTGAGTTGGTATTTTTTTAGGGTTTTTTGGATTGCAGTAAGTGTCCTTCCTATCCTTTTCTTTCTAGGAAGATTGGGCCCCAACGTTTGCTCATACTATTTTCTGTCTGTGTCTGTATTTCTTCTTGTCTAACCGCCATTACATGTTTGGGGGCTTCCTATGTTCTTTGGGGATCTGCTCCAGGGCAGATAGTTTTCCTCTTTTTATCTTTAGGTGTAGTTAGCTTCTCAGGCTGTGACAAGGCGTCTAGGACCAACGTAGGTACGCTCCACGGCTGCCTTTAGTTGTGGTGGTTAATCAGGATACTGCAATCCAGTAGATTCCAACCTCTCTGGTGTATTGCCTTTTTTGCCTGCTCTCCTCAGCTACCAAATCATAACAGTATCACCGGCCAAACTGAAAATTATATAGTACTCACAGAAGGGAAAGATAGTGTAAAAAAAAAAAAAAAAAGTTGTCAGAGATATTTTTTTTTTCTTTCCCTCTTTTTCTCTGGGTGCTGAGGATTTTTTTTTTCTCTCAATGGAGTTTGCACAGTTGTCTGGCCATGTGGATCAGCTTGCCACTGAAGTTCGGAGTATTGCTACCTATCTTGCAGGGTTGCCGGTTGTGGAACCTAGGATCCCCATGCCAGATTTGTTTTTAGGGGATCGAGCTAAATTTCTGAATTTCAAAAATAACTGTAAGTTGTTTTTTGCCTTAAAACCTAAGTCCTCAAGGAACGCAGCACAGCAGGCTCAAATTGTCATCTCTCTCCTGCGCGGCGATCCTCAGGATTGGGCTTTTTCCCTGACACCTGGGGATCCTGTTTTGAGTAATGTTGATGCATTTTTTTCTGGCTCTGGGGTTATTGTACGATGAACCTAATGTCACTGATCAAGCTGAAAAAGCCTTGTTGGCATTAAATCAGGGCTTGAGGACGCTGAGTTGTACTGTCAGAGATTCCGAAGGTGGGCAGTCCTGACCAAATGGAATGATGATGCTTTGGCAGCCCTTTTTCGGAAGGGTCTGTCAGAGAATGTAAAAGATGTTATGGTGAGTTTCCCTGCTCCCTCTGGTCTCAGGGATTCTGGGGCACAGCGTCATGAGTTTCGAAAACGCAATGGGTTATGTTTCTACTGTGGTGATGCCTCTCATGCTATTTCAGTCTGCCCTAAGCGGGAAGACGTTTTGCACGCTCAGTTGTCTTGGGTAGTGTTCAGACTAAATTTCTGTTGACTGTTACCCTGATTTGCTCCCTGTCCATATTTTCTGCTCAGGCTTTTGTTGATTCGGGAGCAGCTATTAACCTGATGGATTTTGATTTTGCTAAACGTTGTGGGTTTCCCTTGATACCCCTACGGAAGTCTATTCCCCTACTGGGGATTGATTCTACCCCTTTGGCTGAGAATAAACCCCAGTTCTCTACTCAGGTGATAATGAGGGTTGAACCTGATCATCAGGAGAGTTGCAAATTTTTGGTGCTGTATAATCTGCATGACATTATTGTACTAGGTTTCCCTTGGTTACAGTCTCATAATCCTGTTTTGGATTGGAAATCTGTGTCTGTAACCAGTTGGGGCTGCCAATGCGTTAATGCCAACACTCCTGTTTTTTCTGCCTCTCCCCAGGCTCAGGATGTTCCCGACTTTTTGACTGATTTTTCTGATGTGTTTAGCGAAAGTAAATCTGCATCCTTGCCCCCCCATAGGAGCTATGACTGCGCTATTGAATTAGTGCCTGGTAGTAAATTCCCTAAAGGTCGCCTTTTTAACTTGTCTGTACCTGAACATGACGCTATGCGGTCTTATATCAAGGAGTCATTGGAGAAGGGTCATATCAGACCATCCTCTTCACCCTTGGGTGCCGGTTTTTTCTTTGTGGCCAAAAAGGATGGTTCATTAAGGCCGTGTATTGATTATCGTCTCTTGAACAATATCACTGTGAAATATCAATATCCATTACCCTTGATTTCTGACCTGTTTTCCAGGGTGAAAAGTGCTACTTGGTTTACCAAGCTTGACCTCAGGGGGGGCGTATAACCTTATTCGCATTAAGCACGGGGATGAATGGAAGACGGCATTTAATACCCCAGAGGGGCATTTTGAGTACCTAGTGATGCCCTTTGGGCTCACTAATGCTCCTTCCGTCTTCCAGTCCTTCATGAATGACATTTTCAGGGATTTTGTGGATAAATTTCTGATTGTTTATTTGGATGATATCTTGATTTTTTCCAATGACTGGGACTCTCATGTGAAACATGTTCGGACTGTGTTCCAGATTTTGAGAGAGAATGCTCTGTATGTGAAGGGATCAAAGTGTCTTTTTGGCGTACAGAGGATCTCATTTCTGGGATTCATTTTGTCCCCATCTGTTATTGAAATGGACCCGGTCAAGGTTCAGGCCATCTGTGATTGGGTCCAACCTACTTCATTAAAGGCTCTTCAGAGATTCTTGGGTTTTGCCAATTTTTATCGTAAATTTATTGGTAATTTCTCTGTTATTGTTAAACCAATGACTGATTTGACCAAGAAGGGTTCTGATGTGGTGAATTGGCCTCCTGAGGCAGTCTCTGCGTTTCAGGAACTTAAGCAGAGATTCACTTCTGCTCCTGTTCTACGGCAGCCTGATGTTTCTCTGCCATTTCAGGTGGAGGTTGATGCCTCTGAAATTGGGGCAGGTGCCGTTTTGTCCCAGAGATCCAGAGACCTCTAAAAGTAACCCTTGTGTCTTTTTCTCTCGAAAATTTTCTCCAACTGAACGTAATTATGACGTGGGTAATCGGGAGTTATTGGCCATGAAGTGGGCTTTTGAAGAGTGGAGACATTGGCTGGAGGGAGCCAAACATCAGGTGGTGGTCCTCACGGACCATAAGAATCTGGTTTATCTGGAATCAGCCAAGCGACTTAATCCTAGACAGGCCAGGTGGGCCTTGTTTTTCACACATTTTAATTTTGTGGTTTCCTTTCTTCCTGGCACTAAGAATGTTAAAGCGGATGCCCTCTCAAGGAGTTTCCTTGAGGACTCTCCTGAGTTATCTGATCCTGCTGTTATTTTGAAAGAGGGTGTAGTTCTTTCCGCCATCTCGCCCAATTTGAGACTGGCTCTGGAAGGGTGTCAGGAGGATAAACCCGAGCGCTGCCCTATTGGGAAATTGTTTGTCCCAGACCGGTGGAAAAGGAGTGTGATGTCTGAGATTCATTGTTCTGCGTTGGCCGGTCATCCCGGAATTTTTGGTACCAGAGACTTGGTTAGTCGGTCCTTTTGGTGGCCTACTTTGTCTCGTGACGTCAGGGAATTTGTGCAGTCCTGCGGGACTTTCTCTCGCTCTAGTGGTTTGTTGATGCCATTGCCTGTGCCCAGGAGACCATGGACCCATATCTCTATGGATTTCATTTCCAACCTCCCTGTTTCTCAGAGAATGACCGTTATCTGGGTGATTTGTGATAGGTTTTCCAAAATGATACATCTTGTGCCATTACCTAAGTTGCCTTCCTCCTCCGAATTGGTGCCTTTGTTCCTTCAGCACGTGGTTCGGTTACACGGCATTCCTGAGAACATTGTGTCTGACAGAGGAGTCCAGTTTCCAGATTTTGGAGGACTTTTTGTTCTAAACTTGGTGTTCAATTGTCTTTCTCCTCGGCTTTTCATCCTCTGACCAATGGACAAACTGAGAGAACAAACCAGACATTGGAGACTTATCTGAGATGCTTTGTGTCTGCTGATCAGGATGACTGGGTCTCTTTTTTGCCTTTGGCTGTGTTTGCTCTTAATAATAGGGCTAGATCTGCCACTTTGATGTCTCCATTTTTCTGCAATTTTGGGTTTCACCCTCGATTTTCTTCGGGACAGACGGAGGCTTCTGTCTGTCCAGGTGTTGACTCTGTTGTGGAGCGTATGCAGATTTGGGACCAGGTAGTGGAGAGGTTGTCCCTCTCTCAGAAGAGGGCCCAGCGGTTTGCCAACCGGCATAGGACTGATGGTCCTCGGTTTGAAGTGGGGGACTTGGTCTGGTTGTCCTCAAGAAATATCCCTATGAGAGTTGCATCTCCTAAGTTTAAGCCTAGGTTCATTGGACCTTATAAAAGATCATGGAGATTCTTAATCCTGTTTCCTTTCGTTTACTTCTTCCAGGGACATTTAAGATCCATAACGTGTTCCACAAGTCCTTATTGAAGAGGTTTGTCGAGCCAGTGGTTCCTATGGCTGCGCCTCCTGACCCTGTTTTGGTTGAGGGCAATCTGGAGTATGTGGTTGAGAAAATATTGGATTCTCGTTTTTCTAGACGGAAACTCCAGTATTTGGTTAAGTGGAGAGGTTATGGTCAGGAGGACAATTCTTGGGTGTTTGCTTCGGACATCCATGCTAGGAGACTGATCCGTGCATATCACATAGCTCATCCTGACCGACCTGGTTGCACAAATGAGGGTTCGGTGACCCCTCCTCAAGGGGGGGGTACTGTTGTGAATGTGTTAGAAATGAATTCTGAGCAGAAGCTCCCTCTGGTGGTTACAAACAGTACTGAACTATTCAATGAAGATTGGCAATCAGGTGTTACAGACTGGTCTTATATAAGGGAGGTTCCCTCCCATCAGGGTTGCCGGTGATCAATTGTTCTTGTCTCAACTTTTGTTCCTGGTTCACTTGGAAGCTTGCTGTGTCTTGCCTGCATCTTCTGCTAACAGATATTTTCTGCTTTTATTTTTGTGCTTGCTTTTTGCATTTTGTCCTGCACTTCTGCGGAGGTCAGCCAGGTCCCCTCCGGGGGCTTGTGCTCCTCTCAGTTTATCTGAGCCACTGTTTTGTTCATTTGCCTTTTCCAGTTTTTTTAGTGGCTGCTGCTTAGTTTTGTTACACCAGAGAACTAATTTAGGTGGTAGAGGGTCGTGTGATCTCAGGTGTTTTTGCAATTAGTGAGTTGGTATTTTTTTAGGGTTTTTTGGATTGCAGTAAGTGTCCTTCCTATCCTTTTCTTTCTAGGAAGATTGGGCCCCAACGTTTGCTCATACTATTTTCTGTCTGTGTCTGTATTTCTTCTTGTCTAACCGCCATTACATGTTTGGGGGCTTCCTATGTTCTTTGGGGATCTGCTCCAGGGCAGATAGTTTTCCTCTTTTTATCTTTAGGTGTAGTTAGCTTCTCAGGCTGTGACAAGGCGTCTAGGACCAACGTAGGTACGCTCCACGGCTGCCTTTAGTTGTGGTGGTTAATCAGGATACTGCAATCCAGTAGATTCCAACCTCTCTGGTGTATTGCCTTTTTTGCCTGCTCTCCTCAGCTACCAAATCATAACAGTATCACCGGCCAAACTGAAAATTATATAGTACTCACAGAAGGGAAAGATAGTGTAAAAAAAAAAAAAAAAAAAGTTGTCAGAGATATTTTTTTTTTCTTTCCCTCTTTTTCTCTGGGTGCTGAGGATTTTTTTTTCTCTCAATGGAGTTTGCACAGTTGTCTGGCCATGTGGATCAGCTTGCCACTGAAGTTCGGAGTATTGCTACCTATCTTGCAGGGTTGCCGGTTGTGGAACCTAGGATCCCCATGCCAGATTTGTTTTTAGGGGATCGAGCTAAATTTCTGAATTTCAAAAATAACTGTAAGTTGTTTTTTGCCTTAAAACCTAAGTCCTCAAGGAACGCAGCACAGCAGGCTCAAATTGTCATCTCTCTCCTGCGCGGCGATCCTCAGGATTGGGCTTTTTCCCTGACACCTGGGGATCCTGTTTTGAGTAATGTTGATGCATTTTTTTCTGGCTCTGGGGTTATTGTACGATGAACCTAATGTCACTGATCAAGCTGAAAAAGCCTTGTTGGCATTAAATCAGGGGCTTGAGGACGCTGAGTTGTACTGTCAGAGATTCCGAAGGTGGGCAGTCCTGACCAAATGGAATGATGATGCTTTGGCAGCCCTTTTTCGGAAGGGTCTGTCAGAGAATGTAAAAGATGTTATGGTGAGTTTCCCTGCTCCCTCTGGTCTCAGGGATTCTGGGGCACAGCGTCATGAGTTTCGAAAACGCAATGGGTTATGTTTCTACTGTGGTGATGCCTCTCATGCTATTTCAGTCTGCCCTAAGCGGGGAAGACGTTTTGCACGCTCAGTTGTCTTGGGTAGTGTTCAGACTAAATTTCTGTTGACTGTTACCCTGATTTGCTCCCTGTCCATATTTTCTGCTCAGGCTTTTGTTGATTCGGGAGCAGCTATTAACCTGATGGATTTTGATTTTGCTAAACGTTGTGGGTTTCCCTTGATACCCTACGGAAGTCTATTCCCCTACTGGGGATTGATTCTACCCCTTTGGCTGAGAATAAACCCCAGTTCTCTACTCAGGTGATAATGAGGGTTGAACCTGATCATCAGGAGAGTTGCAAATTTTTGGTGCTGTATAATCTGCATGACATTATTGTACTAGGTTTCCCTTGGTTACAGTCTCATAATCCTGTTTTGGATTGGAAATCTGTGTCTGTAACCAGTTGGGGCTGCCAATGCGTTAATGCCAACACTCCTGTTTTTTCTGCCTCTCCCCAGGCTCAGGATGTTCCCGACTTTTTGACTGATTTTTCTGATGTGTTTAGCGAAAGTAAATCTGCATCCTTGCCCCCCATAGGAGCTATGACTGCGCTATTGAATTAGTGCCTGGTAGTAAATTCCTAAAGGTCGCCTTTTTAACTTGTCTGTACCTGAACATGACGCTATGCGGTCTTATATCAAGGAGTCATTGGAGAAGGGTCATATCAGACCATCCTCTTCACCCTTGGGTGCCGGTTTTTTCTTTGTGGCCAAAAAGGATGGTTCATTAAGGCCGTGTATTGATTATCGTCTCTTGAACAATATCACTGTGAAATATCAATATCCATTACCCTTGATTTCTGACCTGTTTTCCAGGGTGAAAAGTGCTACTTGGTTTACCAAGCTTGACCTCAGGGGGGGCGTATAACCTTATTCGCATTAAGCACGGGGATGAATGGAAGACGGCATTTAATACCCCAGAGGGGCATTTTGAGTACCTAGTGATGCCCTTTGGGCTCACTAATGCTCCTTCCGTCTTCCAGTCCTTCATGAATGACATTTTCAGGGATTTTGTGGATAAATTTCTGATTGTTTATTTGGATGATATCTTGATTTTTTCCAATGACTGGGACTCTCATGTGAAACATGTTCGGACTGTGTTCCAGATTTTGAGAGAGAATGCTCTGTATGTGAAGGGATCAAAGTGTCTTTTTGGCGTACAGAGGATCTCATTTCTGGGATTCATTTTGTCCCCATCTGTTATTGAAATGGACCCGGTCAAGGTTCAGGCCATCTGTGAT
The DNA here is from genome assembly GCA_033576555.1 of Oophaga sylvatica. Classification (NCBI taxonomy): domain Eukaryota; kingdom Metazoa; phylum Chordata; class Amphibia; order Anura; family Dendrobatidae; genus Oophaga; species Oophaga sylvatica. Next base: position 16,661 of record JARQOD010000500.1, read on the forward strand.
TGGGTCCAACCTACTTCATTAAAGGCTCTTCAGAGATTCTTGGGTTTTGCCAATTTTTATCGTAAATTTATTGGTAATTTCTCTGTTATTGTTAAACCAATGACTGATTTGACCAAGAAGGGTTCTGATGTGGTGAATTGGCCTCCTGAGGCAGTCTCTGCGTTTCAGGAACTTAAGCAGAGATTCACTTCTGCTCCTGTTCTACGGCAGCCTGATGTTTCTCTGCCATTTCAGGTGGAGGTTGATGCCTCTGAAATTGGGGCAGGTGCCGTTTTGTCCCAGAGATCCAGAGACCTCTAAAAGTAACCCTTGTGTCTTTTTCTCTCGAAAATTTTCTCCAACTGAACGTAATTATGACGTGGGTAATCGGGAGTTATTGGCCATGAAGTGGGCTTTTGAAGAGTGGAGACATTGGCTGGAGGGAGCCAAACATCAGGTGGTGGTCCTCACGGACCATAAGAATCTGGTTTATCTGGAATCAGCCAAGCGACTTAATCCTAGACAGGCCAGGTGGGCCTTGTTTTTCACACATTTTAATTTTGTGGTTTCCTTTCTTCCTGGCACTAAGAATGTTAAAGCGGATGCCCTCTCAAGGAGTTTCCTTGAGGACTCTCCTGAGTTATCTGATCCTGCTGTTATTTTGAAAGAGGGTGTAGTTCTTTCCGCCATCTCGCCCAATTTGAGACTGGCTCTGGAAGGGTGTCAGGAGGATAAACCCGAGCGCTGCCCTATTGGGAAATTGTTTGTCCCAGACCGGTGGAAAAGGAGTGTGATGTCTGAGATTCATTGTTCTGCGTTGGCCGGTCATCCCGGAATTTTTGGTACCAGAGACTTGGTTAGTCGGTCCTTTTGGTGGCCTACTTTGTCTCGTGACGTCAGGGAATTTGTGCAGTCCTGCGGGACTTTCTCTCGCTCTAGTGGTTTGTTGATGCCATTGCCTGTGCCCAGGAGACCATGGACCCATATCTCTATGGATTTCATTTCCAACCTCCCTGTTTCTCAGAGAATGACCGTTATCTGGGTGATTTGTGATAGGTTTTCCAAAATGATACATCTTGTGCCATTACCTAAGTTGCCTTCCTCCTCCGAATTGGTGCCTTTGTTCCTTCAGCACGTGGTTCGGTTACACGGCATTCCTGAGAACATTGTGTCTGACAGAGGAGTCCAGTTTCCAGATTTTGGAGGACTTTTTGTTCTAAACTTGGTGTTCAATTGTCTTTCTCCTCGGCTTTTCATCCTCTGACCAATGGACAAACTGAGAGAACAAACCAGACATTGGAGACTTATCTGAGATGCTTTGTGTCTGCTGATCAGGATGACTGGGTCTCTTTTTTGCCTTTGGCTGTGTTTGCTCTTAATAATAGGGCTAGATCTGCCACTTTGATGTCTCCATTTTTCTGCAATTTTGGGTTTCACCCTCGATTTTCTTCGGGACAGACGGAGGCTTCTGTCTGTCCAGGTGTTGACTCTGTTGTGGAGCGTATGCAGATTTGGGACCAGGTAGTGGAGAGGTTGTCCCTCTCTCAGAAGAGGGCCCAGCGGTTTGCCAACCGGCATAGGACTGATGGTCCTCGGTTTGAAGTGGGGGACTTGGTCTGGTTGTCCTCAAGAAATATCCCTATGAGAGTTGCATCTCCTAAGTTTAAGCCTAGGTTCATTGGACCTTATAAAAGATCATGGAGATTCTTAATCCTGTTTCCTTTCGTTTACTTCTTCCAGGGACATTTAAGATCCATAACGTGTTCCACAAGTCCTTATTGAAGAGGTTTGTCGAGCCAGTGGTTCCTATGGCTGCGCCTCCTGACCCTGTTTTGGTTGAGGGCAATCTGGAGTATGTGGTTGAGAAAATATTGGATTCTCGTTTTTCTAGACGGAAACTCCAGTATTTGGTTAAGTGGAGAGGTTATGGTCAGGAGGACAATTCTTGGGTGTTTGCTTCGGACATCCATGCTAGGAGACTGATCCGTGCATATCACATAGCTCATCCTGACCGACCTGGTTGCACAAATGAGGGTTCGGTGACCCCTCCTCAAGGGGGGGGTACTGTTGTGAATGTGTTAGAAATGAATTCTGAGCAGAAGCTCCCTCTGGTGGTTACAAACAGTACTGAACTATTCAATGAAGATTGGCAATCAGGTGTTACAGACTGGTCTTATATAAGGGAGGTTCCCTCCCATCAGGGTTGCCGGTGATCAATTGTTCTTGTCTCAACTTTTGTTCCTGGTTCACTTGGAAGCTTGCTGTGTCTTGCCTGCATCTTCTGCTAACAGATATTTTCTGCTTTTATTTTTGTGCTTGCTTTTTGCATTTTGTCCTGCACTTCTGCGGAGGTCAGCCAGGTCCCCTCCGGGGGCTTGTGCTCCTCTCAGTTTATCTGAGCCACTGTTTTGTTCATTTGCCTTTTCCAGTTTTTTTAGTGGCTGCTGCTTAGTTTTGTTACACCAGAGAACTAATTTAGGTGGTAGAGGTCGTGTGATCTCAGGTGTTTTTGCAATTAGTGAGTTGGTATTTTTTTAGGGTTTTTTGGATTGCAGTAAGTGTCCTTCCTATCCTTTTCTTTCTAGGAAGATTGGGCCCCAACGTTTGCTCATACTATTTTCTGTCTGTGTCTGTATTTCTTCTTGTCTAACCGCCATTACATGTTTGGGGGCTTCCTATGTTCTTTGGGGATCTGCTCCAGGGCAGATAGTTTTCCTCTTTTTATCTTTAGGTGTAGTTAGCTTCTCAGGCTGTGACAGGCGTCTAGGACCAACGTAGGTACGCTCCACGGCTGCCTTTAGTTGTGGTGGTTAATCAGGATACTGCAATCCAGTAGATTCCAACCTCTCTGGTGTATTGCCTTTTTTGCCTGCTCTCCTCAGCTACCAAATCATAACAAAGTCCTAGTAGTAGACAACCCCTTTAGCGTGTCATTTGTGCACCATTTTGTGTTGTTCTGCAGTTATTTTCGTGCTTATTTACCCATCCGGGACCCTTTAATAAATTCCCCATTCTTGCCTCCATCCTGTAATGTCCCCCTCTTATTTTCCCGGGCCTGTAATAATGTTCCCCATATTGGCCCCTCTGACATGTGGAAGCTCCTTTTATAATTTGAGCAGCTGTATCACAGTGGTCCATTACCCAGAGAACTGCATTACCATAGGAGCCTAGTCTAAAGTATCCCGACGTGCGAGCAAGAACCAGACCGAGCTTTGGAAGTTTGCAACTTTTATTTATTTATTTTTTTTTAGAAGAACAAAACGTCACTTTATGTCAAACATCTACTTAGATTTCCAAAAACATTTAGCAAAAGAGACTGCAGAGAAATCTTAGCAGTCTGAGCAGAATCAGAACTAAAACGCTGAAGCTTCTCACCCTCCGCTATAAATAATGCGCTGATGCCGATTACACTGTATTTTGCCACTTAGAGTAGGGATGAATTCCCAAATTATGAACTTTTAGTCTATCACACAAAAAAAGCATAAACACAACGTGGTCTCCTGAAGCCATACAAGGAAGCCTCCAACCCTGATCCATGCACTTAGAGCTAACCGATTGATCACATGAGAATTTCTCTTTTAGATGAGTGAAGCACCCAATCACAGAGGCAGACGTGTCCAGGGAATGCTGCTGCTCAGTTTTCTTCATCGCTGTCATCTGGACTGATTGCTGGACTTGTGATACTGTAGGTTGGAGACGTGGGACTGTATCCTGGGGATGTAGGCGAGTAAGTGGAGCCTTTAGGACTGGTAGGCGAGTAGGTGGGTGAAGTTGGCGAATATTTAGGAGAGGTCGGTGAATATGTCGGCGATGTAGGAGAGTATTTGGGGGATGTGGGAGTATAGACTGGGGAAGTGGGCGAATATGTTGGAGATGTAGGAGAGTATTTGGGAGTTGTTGGAGAATAAGTAGGGGATGTGGGCGAATACTTGGGAGAAGTTGGTGAGTATTTGGGAGAAGTTGGCGAATACTTGGGGAAGTCGGCGTGTACTCTGGAGAACTTGGGCTGTAGGACGGGCTTGTCGGTGTATATTTAGGGCTTGTAGGGGAATAGCTGGGTGAACTGGGGCTGTAGCTGGGGGAGCTAGGAGTATAGCTCGGAGACTGTGGGGTATAACGTGGACTTGAAGGCGAGTAACTGGGCGATGTTGGAGAATAACTCGGGCTTGTAGGACTATAGTTTGGAGAGGTGGGACTGTAACTGGGAGAGGTGGGACTGTAACTGGGAGAGGTGGGTGTATAATTAGGAGAAGTAGGTGAGTAATTGGGAGAAGTAGGAGAATAAGAGGGTGATGTTGGGCTGTATGATGGGGATGTAGGTGAATAGGAGGGTGAAGTTGGGCTGTATGAGGGAGATGTAGGAGAATAGCTGGGAGAAGTGGGTGAATAACTAGGACTAGTAGGAGAATAACTAGGAGAAGTAGGACTGTAGCTGGGAGAAGTAGGACTGTAGCTTGGTGATGTTGGAGAATAGCTTGGGGATGTAGGAGAATAGCTTGGGGAAGTGGGACTGTAGCTGGGCTGGTTGGACTATAACTTGGAGATGTTGGTGAGTAGCTTGGAGATGTTGGTGAGTAACTTGGACTTGTAGGTGAGTAGCTTGGGGAAGTGGGAGAGTAACTCGGGGAAGTGGGACTATAGTTGGGGCTTGTGGGAGAATATGAAGGGGAGGTTGGACTGTAAGAGGGTGATGTTGGAGAGTAACTTGGACTTTGAGGAGTATAGCCGCCAGGACTCCTTGGTTCATAAGCTGGAGAGGTGGGGGAATAGCTGGGAGACATTGCTCCACCTGTACAGGAAATACAAAAAAAAACAAAAACAAAACACATTATATAAACCAGACTTAGTTTAGCACTTGTACAGGTGACAATGGAAATTAATTGCAGAACAATCTAAAACAGAGTGTAGGCGCAAGGGCTGTTACTGAGCTGTACCTGCGATATGTCCAACCTTCCTCTAATCAGATCCATCTGGTTGTGCGCAGAACCTGCCTACGCACCAGACAGATAGTAACCGCTGCCAGATCAGCTTTCTACTCCAAATGGTAAGAAATACAGGAACGATGAGCCTTATATTGTGGCGCATCAGTGTAAAGCCATGCTTAGGCCGGGTTCACATTGCGGGCAATGCACTGACAGCATCTGTCACATAGCGGCACTAACGCTGTGTAATGGTGCGGGTAACGCCGCCATTGCCCGCAATAGCGCATCCTAACGCATGCCGAAATAGGCATGCTTTAGCGATGTGCAGTCATTCTGTGACGGACCTCGGACGCGGTCTGCAGCGTTCGGGGTCCGTCACTGCTAGCTGAGACACAGACGCCGCGCTAGCGTGATCGCTTAACGTGATCACAAAAGGACACTAGAGTTAATGCAGTCCGTCAACGCTATGCGTTGAACGGACTGCATTAACGCTATGTGAACCTAGCCTTACACAGAGAGGTCAACACCTTCACACTTTAGATCTGCACTCTGGTGAAACCTGGTACACAGCATAAATGGGGCCCTTACCTGGGGAAGGAATGTACGGACTTGAGGGGCCCGGAGAACCAGGAGAACCTGGAGTGGGAGACCAGGCTGGAGAATAGCCAGGACTGAAGCCACTGGCGTCTGAGGCAGCACTGGGAGAGAAGCCGGCTGCGCCAGGCGTCATGCCACTTCCTGCAAAATAAAGTGGTTATCGGGATTAATATCAGGGACTTGTCCCTTCTATACAGGATCTGAAAAGTCAGGCACCCTATAAAGAGAGGTCGTTAACAGGTATTAGAAGAGCGATGAATAGCCCTTTTAATAGAAGACAAGACAGGGAATACAACCCTCCAGGAGCATTTCTTAGAGAACCACTGGAAGGGAGATCTCAATCTCCTGGTCCTTACTGATTGATGAGATAAATGAGAAGGAGCACACTCCTCAACACTGAAACTGACAGCAAGTACTGGGGTCACCAAGATCGGCAAATCATCAAAATTTGGATAAAGTCTCGCGGGAGGATAGGTACATCGCAAAACTATAGCGATTGCACAGTTATCACCAATGGAGCCGAACAGAACGCTGGAAGTAAGAGACCTTGATTTATCACTCTGCTAGATCACATGTGTAGGCTGGATGTGAGCACTGGTCAACGTTGCGCGTCCCAGTGATTGGTAGAACAAGAGGTGCACAGAGGCAAATATCTGCAGACTAATTGTCAGATAATATAAATAGTGTATAGCGATGCATTTTGTACTGCGAGTAACAACATTGTAGAGGGTTTAACAAGTCAGTGTCTACAGGGTAGAGCAAGACACCAATGGAGGTCTGGCTTCGTCAGCAATTAGTTACACTTATGTTGGGTGCAGCAATACTTGGAAAATGGCCTGGAGAACACTGACACAATGACATGAAGCGACCTTAGGATGAAACATCACACTGGTCCATCCTGCTCCCAGGATTATGGTGTGGTACAATATACCATAGTCTAACTCCCTAGTCATCATTCCAGGTCACCAACAACTTGGGGTTACATCGACTCAGTGATGGACCCAGTCGTGTGGCTATTTCTCGGCTTGAGCTGCCTGTGTCACCTAAACCTGCTCCCATGGCTGCAGAATCTCTGGACTTGTTGGTCTCCATCGCGAACATTATTGGTTGATTACACAGGAGCTGGATCCTGATTATTGAGTGGCAGAACCTTCCTCAGATGACCATTAATAACCTCAGAGATAGCAGCCAGATTTCTGCCAGTGGCTCATACTTCGTAGATCAGGACATTGCTTTCATTTTTTTCCTTTATTTGCAGATCAACAGTATCTCCATACATTCCCGACTTATTCTTCTTTGGGTTGCAAAGTCTGTACACACAAAGTCTGTGTTGAAAACTGAAGACTAGTGATAAAATGGAATTAATGCAGAATAAAAGAAGTTCTTCAGAAAATCTTTTTGGTGAGCCAAGATCACCACCGACCTTATAAGTAGTAAATCATAGAAAGTGCAAGTAAACCATATAAGTACATAATACAAGACTTCAGAGCATAGCCGCTTTAAAGCTCTGGACTGCACTTTCCCCCCTCCCAGACATACCTAGACTTGGAGACCATGCTCCATAGGCCGGCGTAGCACCTTGGTTCCAAGGAGTCATCGCAGGAGACATTCCCCCCATTGGGCTTGGTGCAGTTCCAAAAAACATTCCAGTTGCTGAAAACAGACCAAAGATTAGAAGGTAAATCTTCATGGAGGGGGTGAAGGGAAGGGGGAGAGTTGTTAAAGTGAAGCCAATCCCATCAATACTCACGTCCTGCAGCGCCAAGACCCGGGATATTTGTAGGAATCTCCATTCCAAATTTACATTTCTCTGCATCCAGTAAAAGATCAAAGCAGCCGGTGCCAGCGGGCGCCAACTGTCCCAGCATTATGTTCTCAGACACGCCCTTCATGGGATCAGTCTCACCATGTGCTGCCGCCTCCATGAGGACATCCACCTGTCGGAGAAGAGTGTAGGAGGTAAACCCAAGCATGTGAGAAACACACAAACAGCCGTCACCTGAACAGATGTGATGCACCTACCGTTTCTTCAAAGGAACATTTCATGAGCGGTCCTGTGTCTTGCCTGTTCACACCGTGACGAGTGATGGCCATTAAGTGGCCTCTGCAGGTCATCGTGTCACAGAGAAGGGCCAAGTGGCGATAGTTCACGTAAGAACCGTCAAAAGAAATTACATGGTACAGTTCTCTCTCCAGCGCTTTCCTGACAGCCTCAATCCCAAGAACCTGGAAGAGAGATGCCATGACGAACCAAACTTGTAAGAGGAAAGAGGAAAACAAACACTGGACTTACAGTGAAGATTTCCACAATGTCGTTCGATGTCGTCCTCACAGGATCCACATCTTTTTCACTCAATACCCTCATGAGGCTGACGCCGTCTGTCTCCAGGATCCATTCCTGAAGAGCCTTGAACTCTCCATCTTCCGTCAGAATTATCTTCTTTTTGTTGTCAGTCTGTGGCAGGTGCATGTAAACCTGAAGCAAACAGTCAAGCAAAAACAAAAACCCTGAGAAGCTACAAAAACACGCATTATAAAAGCCATCAGGACCCGCCTTGAAGAAAAAAAATTTGTTTACAGTAGTAGGTGACGAGAGAACATCTCTGCACACCACAGACTTCAGAGGGTCGCCTACCTTACTGATCTGCTCAATCCCCTGTAGAGTCATATCTGTCAGCATATTGGACTCAATGCAACGAAGGAAGACGTCGTCATCCATCTTGTCCACCACCTCTTCTTCCTGAACGCAGAGGGTGATAAGGTTAGCAACACTCCAAGGTTGTGACTTTTACACTGCTTTAGGGGCTCTCACCTCTTGCATCTTGTTCTCCTCACTGTTCATGATCCTTATCCTCAGAACCAGCTTCTCAGCATTATCATCATTAAATATACAGTTGAGGTCATCGCCAAAGCCTGGAAGGAGAATACAAGACATGAGAACAGCACCGGTAGGAGACTAGACAGGCACAGGATGAATCTCCATAATTCACCTGCATTGATCTTCTCTGCAATCTGCTCCATGGTCAGTTTACGGTCAGTCATGTGTTTGCGGTCAAGCTCCACACGAAGCAGCCATGGGGAAATCCTGGTGACATCGAAGTCTGGCATCTCGTAGTAGACATTCACCCACTCCTGGTCTTCAGCCACCACGGTATTTTGTGGGTTTGGATCATAGTAAATGGCAGTATTAGCTGTAACTTTCCGCAGAGTTGTGTGCTCCAAGCGGCACAAAATGTCCTAAACAAGCAGACAAGTGTGAGTGTCGTCCGGCAGGATGTGAGCATAAGAAGGCACCATAACATGCTATGAGACTAACCTTGGCCCGCTCGGCATCTCGAGCAGATTGGCCCAGTAAGAAGACGGTGAGGGAAGGAGTCTTGGGTTTCTTTGAGATATTAATTAACTCTTTCAGACGAGGAACTCCCAGAGTGACGTTTTTGGCTGAGACACCAGCATAGTGGAAAGTGTTCAAGGTCATCTGAGTGGCTGGCTCACCAAGAGACTGAGCGGCCAGTGCTCCAACCATCTCTCCCGGATGAGCCTGCAGAAAAGGGAATCATAAATACTCCAGAGTAACATGTCCAGCAAGATGCACAGCAGCCGCACAACACTTACAATAGCCTGGTTGAATTTAGACTCGATTTCTCCCAGCAGCCAGTCGAAGGCCTCACCACTGAGCCGGAACTCCTCCACCATCCGGCGACTGCACAGCGTGGAGCGCAGGTGGATGTTAAACAGGAGAGTGGCATTCTCCTGGGCCTGGCGACTCAGAGGATCATCTCCATTTACAATCACCAGCTTCTTACTCAGATCCTTCACGCCTTACAGAAGAAAAAAAAAAAAAAAAAAAAAAACAAGATTAACTGTCATGAGGACAAGAAGGCGAAGACAAAAGGAAATTATATTTGCATCATTGCCAGCAACCAGTACTATACAATGCCTACCATCCACCACTTTGATTGGGTGCAGATCTGAGGGCATGCGGGTGTTTATGTGGAATATCTTCTGTGCGTTCCAGATCATCCTGAGGAGATTACACGGTAGGACCACCTGAAGGAGACAAGCCATAGTTAGCACTGAAATCTCCACACAATACTCAGCGGTCACTGCTCAGTTGTCAGTTACCTTGCTGTCACCAGTAGGGAAGATGACCCGCAGGACCTCTCTGTCTTCCTTCATCTTGTCAAACTCCTTCTCCAGCTCATTCTGAATATGGGCATTGCTGAGGATATCCTTCACCACGTCTTCCTGCAGAGTCCTCCTCAGAGCTCGCTCATTAGCGTAGTCGAATTTAAATCTAAAAACACCGGCCAGCGTCAGCATAAGCCCACCCAGGTGGGCACCAGCGTGAGGCCCACCCGCAAGCTGGCACCAGCACAAGCCTCAGCAGCAAGCCAAGACAAGCACACAGGCTGGCACCAGCACGGGCCCCGCCCACAAGCTAAGACACACAGGCTGGAACCAGCACAAGCATCAGCAGCAAGCCAAGACAAGCACACAGGCCGGCACCAGCACGGGCCCCGCCCACGAGCTAAGACACAGGCTGGAACCAGCACAAGCATCAGCAGCAAGCCAAGACAAGCACACAGGCCGGCACCAGCACGGGCCCCGCCCACGAGCTAAGACACAGGCTGGAACCAGCACAAGCATCAGCAGCAAGCCAAGACAAGCACACAGGCCGGCGCCAGCATGGGCCCCGCCCACGAGCTAAGACACACAGGCTGGAACCAGCACAAGCATCAGCAGCAAGCCAAGCACACAGGCCGGCACCAGCACGGGCCCCGCCCACAAGCTAAGACACACAGGCTGGAACCAGCACAAGACTCACCCACGAGTAAAGACACGGATACAGGCGGGCACCAGCACGGGCCCCGCCCATGAGCTAAGACACAGGCTGGAACCAGCACAAGCCCCACCCGCGAATAAAGACACAGACAGGCTGGCTCCAGCATGGGCCCCGCCCACGAGTAAAGACAGGCTGGAACCAGCACAAGCCTCACTCACGAATAAACACATGGACACAGGCCAGCATCAGCACGAGCCCCACACAGGCCATCACTAGTATGAGCCCCACCCTCAAGCAAAGACACACACACAGCCTGGCATCAGGAGACCCACCCAGGCTTGCACAATCACAAGCCCCACCAACCCTAACCCTAAGACACGCATACAGGTCGGCAAAAGCCCCACCCGTGAGCAAAGACGTGCACACAGGTTGTCATCAGCACAAGCCCCACACAGGCCATCACCAGTACAATCCCCACCCGCAAGCAGAGACATGCTCATAGGCCAGCACCAGCACAGGTCCCGCCCACGAGCTAAGACACACAGGCTGGAAACAGCACAAGCCCCACCTGCAAGTAAAGACACACACAGCTTGGCATCAGGAGCCCACCAGCACGAGACCCACCCATAAGCTAAGACACGCACACAGGCCAGCACAAGCCCCACCTGCGAGCAAAGACATGCTCATAGGCCGGCACCAGTACAAGCCCCACCCCCAAGCAGAGACATGCTCATAGGCCGGCACAAGTACAACCCCCACCCGCAAGCAGAGACATGCTCATAGGCCAGCACCAGTACAAGCCCCACCTGCAAGCAGAGACATGCTCATAGGCCGGCACCAGCCCAAAACCACACCCGCAAGCAGAGACATGCACACTGGCTAGTACCAGCACCGGTCCCACAGACCAGCATCAGTATGAGCCCCACCTGTGATCCAAGACATGAACACAGGCTGGCTCCATCAAAATCCCCACCCGCGAGCTAAGACACGCACACAAGCCCAACCAGGAGCCCCACACTGGTTGGCACCAGCATAGGCCCCAGATGTGAGGCAAGCCACAGGCTGGCACCAGCATGAGCCCCACCCACGAGCTAAGACACGCACACAAGCTAGCACCAGTCCCACCCAAGCCAGCATCATCAGGAGCAAGAGACAGACACAATGGCATCAGTGTGAGCCCACCCAGAAGCTGCTCACAGGCTAGCATCAGCATGATCCCACCAAGGAGCCCCGCAAGGGCTGGAGTCAGCATAAGCCCCAGCTGAGCCCACTCAAGCGAGGGTCAGCATGACAGACATCAACACAAACTCCCTTCATGAGTAAAAACACAGCTCGCCCCTAAAGCCATAGCATTCAGCTCCCACCCACCTAAAGCCCACACTCACTTTTTCTCAAAGGCTTTGTTAGATGGTTTCAGCGTAGCCAGGTTCTGGAACTCCACGCCTTCTCCAGCCAGACCATCCTCCCCATACCGCAACTGTACAACCTGATTGATGGAGTTACGTACAGTAGCGTCGTACTTTACCATAACAGACTCCATAGACTTGATCAGACGTCTCTGAATGTAACCTGGTGACAGGCAAAAGGAAATCTTATTAGCTTTACCTCCCTCAGGAAAGGTTTGTGGATCTACATTCAGACATGGACCTGCTTATAGCAAGCCCTGACCACTATTGCCCCCTGCATAGCAAGTCAGTGTAGATAGACAGGGGCTAAAAATTGCACCTGTCTCAGCAGTCTTCACAGCTGTATCAATTAAACCCTCTCTTCCTCCCATAGCATGGAAGAAAAACTCTGTTGGAGTAAGGCCGGCAAGGTAGGAGTTCTCCACAAAACCTCTGCTCTCTGGGCCATAATCATCTTTGATGAAATGAGGCAGTGTCCGATGCTTGAAGCCAAAGGGGATGCGTTTACCCTCCACGTTCTGTTGACCGACCACAGCAATGACCTGAAAGAAAAGGGAATCAGGTCTGCGTACACTGTATATGCTGACCACCACTGCCATCTTCCACCAAGCCACCGCTCACCTGGGAGATGTTGATCTTGGAGCCCTTGGCTCCTGACACCACCATGGACTTGAAGTTGTTATACTCAGATAAAGACTTCTGGGCAGACGAGCCAGTCTTATCTCTGGCATCATTGAGGATTCGGTTCACCTGGTTCTCAAAAGTCTGACGTAGGGTGTTTCCAGGTGTGGGCTCCAGCTCATTGTTATGGGCCTTCTCAATGACCTGCACAGAAGATGATACTGAGGGCTTAGACCAGTACTGGGGAAGCCCAGGCTCATCAGAACTAAACACCACCAGCCTCACCTCTATCACATCCTGCTTGGCTTTTTTGATGGTGTTCTGGATATCCTGGTAAGTCTTTGCATCAGCAATAGAGTCTCCAATCCCAATAGTGTGACCTACAGAAGAAAGCTACAACTATCAGAAGAGTCGACAGCAATGTATATATCATGCACACAGTAGTATACATATACACACACAGTGCAGACATCAGGCAGACCATTCCACCCCCAATAGACCACCTCTAACCATACACTCACCCTCAATGAGCAGCCAGTTATTGATGACAGTTTGGATATTTGAGTAGAAGAGACGAGTGACATCGTGTCCCATCTCCAGATATGAGATATGAACCAGTGATCCCGCAGACGTCCCCAGCGATTTCTTACACAAGATCCCCATGATCAGCTCTCCATTCTCCACAATGACCTGAAGAGGACAACAAAGGTGATTAAGCAGCAGCTTCGAGCAGAGCGCTGACTGGTATCAGGACCATTCACTACTCACCTTTGTGTCCCCTGGGGAGATGTGTTTATAAGGACCACTGTCCTCATCATCCGGGTGGGTGCTGTGAGTCCGGATAACATTAATGTGCCCTGGAACAATCAAAGAGAAAATCTGCTTCCCGGTCCAGAGAGGACGAGGCTTCAGGATGGCTGGCTGAGGAACCTTCCCATCCCATGTGGAGAGAAACATCAGCAAATTCATCACTTCCCCCTAAAAGCAAAACATGAAACATTGTAGAGGCCCAGCAAAGCCCAGCCTAAGCTTATCACAGGACTAGCAAGGTCCAGACATGAGCACGGCCTAAGGACAGCACACAAGACTAGCGAGGTCCAGAGATTAGCATAGCCCAAGTGCTTCATACTAGACCAATGAGGTCCAGATATGAGTCTGCCCCATTCACAGAACAAGACTAGCGAGGTCCAGACATGAGCCTGGCCTAAACGCATCAAGCATACAAGAGCCAAATATTGCGATTGTGCACTGCCGAGTGACGGTGTAAGAGCAGTAATGGAAATACACTCAAATGAAGACGTTAATCATGGCACTCCAAGGGCGCAATCAAAAAATCAAATATGGCTTTCATGTAGTTTCAGCATAATGCTCAAGTGTGTACAATGAGCCAACAGTTCGGTCACATGTGGACCTTGGTTGCGGCCTTAACAGATGAGAGTAATACTATTCTGAATTAATGGAGTCAGCTATACATCATTACACCTGGAATGTAAACGGTGTAAATATATATGGAAGCAAAGTTCGCAGACAGTGATGACCGAGATACTAAGGGGAAGGAAGGATGGATGGAGTTTTGGGGGAAACCGTCCAGAAGTATTAGAGCATGTCATTAATTCATAACATTATGCTCCCATCTGGGTTTCTTCTGTGTTAAGGCCATGACCACATGACACAATGAAGCTTTCCGCTGACGCTATGCTAAAGATTTTTTTTTTTTTTTTTTTTTTTTTTTTAATAGCCACTCTTGAATTGCAGGGATTAATATTTTTTAACAGTACCTATGAGCCTGGCTTAACCCCTACACACATTATACAAGACTAGAGGTGCCCAGAAAGACGAGCCTAACCCGAATATACAGCAGACGTAAAGTACTACAAGACTAGCAATGCTTAGAGAGGAGCTCAGCCTAACTGCATCTCCAGCATACAAGTCTAGAAATATCCAGAGATAAGCCTGACCAAACCATAACTGTGTGTACATGACATTTGGGAAATTAGAACCTTATTATCCGGAGACATGTAACAACGTGGACCCTCCCCACAGCACCTCCCATTAATTCAGGGCTCCTTGGGGTTAATCACTCACCCTTTCCAGGAAAACATCCCTTTTTGTGAATTTCCTAACTGCAGTCAGCGTGTCCTGTACAATTCCCATAACTGGTCTGTTGGACTGAGGAGTGACGATCATCCGAGGTACCATGGCAAGCTCCTGGATCTCTGCCCGCGTCTCCAGAGACTGCGGAAGATGCAAATTCATCTCATCCCCATCAAAGTCAGCGTTGTATGGAGTGGTGACACTGGAAATAAAGAACTGCTAAGCCCCTGAACTAAAAATGGCACAGAAGAGCAACATCTCAGATGACGGAAGTACCTGAGGTTCAGCCGGAAGGTGGACCAGGGCAGAATGCGGACTCTGTGCCCCATCATAGACATTTTGTGCAGTGTTGGCTGTCTGTTAAAGATGACGATATCCCCATCGCACATGTGTCTCTCCACCTGGAGGGAAGCAGAGAGGAGCAGGTAAGAGTAATGTTTGTGCCTTCTCTCATTATTGGGGGCATCACAAACCACTCACCTTGTAGCCAATCTGTAAATGCAGGTCGCTGGGTTTAGGGTGAAATCTGAGGTCAATGCGATCCCCATTATCTCGAATGATGTATTTGGCTCCAGGGTACTGACTGTTTCCTCGTCTCACCAGCTCCTGCAGCCTGAATACAAGAAACAAAAAGCTGAAGCATTAGAGCGGCAGGATGCAGAAAGCCTTGTCACATGCAACTAGCAGGCCTGTAGCTCTGCAGTCAACAGGGTCAATCTGGCTGTGGCCCACAGGACATAGATAACAGGAGGAGGAGAATAATAAGACATCTGGAAACTCACCTATCAATGTTGAAGGGAGTAACTATCTCTGGAAAAGTCATATTCGCAGCAATCGACCTCGGGACTCCAACTTGGTCAATGGAGAGGTTAGGATCAGGGGTGATAACTGTGCGAGCAGAGAAATCTACACGTTTTCCCATTAAGTTTCCTCGGACTCTCCCTTCCTTCCCCTTCAATCGCTGCTTCACAGACTTCAGAGGACGGCCAGACTTTTGCATGGCCTGAGGGAGTAAGGTAGACGGTGTAAGCACATATAGCATTCATAGGGAGCAAAATATGGTGCCGGCCGTCTTTATAGAATGTTAGAGTTGGAAGTGACCTCAAGGGTCATCGTGTTTAACTCCTTGCTCAGGTCAAGATCCACTAAACCAGGGTTCTTCAACTCCAGTCCTCAAGGCCCACCAACAGGTCAAGTTTTCAGGATTTCCTTAGTATTATAATAACCTGTGCAATACAAAGGAAATCCTGAAAACATGAACTGTTGGTGGGCCTTGAGGACTGGAGTTGGGGAACACTGCCCTAAACCATCTCAGACAGATAATTTGATTAGTTTACCTTCAGTGGGGCCAGGACAGAGCCTTGTGGTACACCACTTGTAGAACTCCCCCAATTGGATGTGTAACCATTACCACGGAGTATGATCACTGAGCAAGTTATGATTCCACCTAACCGTAACCTTGTCAATCCCATACTTGTTTTTTTTTCAATAAGAATAGTAGGAAATACTTTGCAAATGCTGCTTCTCCTCAATCTTCCAGAAAATGTCGGTTGACAGCCTCCAAACACATTTCATCACTTACCCTAGGAAGGCCAGGAAGCTCATTGTCTATCATCGTGGCAACATGGAACTGCAGGAGCTTCACGTCGTCGGCAATAACATGGGCTGCGGCGCCATTCTGTTCATTCCGCCTCAGCTGGTTGTTAATTTTGACAATATCGGCAAGTTTGTGGGTCAGATCGTCCTGAGGGCAGAAAGATTAAAGGACATGTATCAGTACATACTTGTCACAAACCACATGCTCCTGCCCAATGACCTGGACCCACCTGGTTCCTGGCCGACCCTTGCATGACGACTGCAGGCCGCACAGACAGTGGAGGTACTGGCAGAACGGTGACAATCAGCCATTCAGGGCGAGCGTACCGTGGCTCCATTCCCAGGATGAAGCACTCCTCGTCTGTGATGCGCTTGAATATCTCATGGACCCGCTCAGGACTCAGCAGGATCTTCTTTTCCTGCGAGTCCTCGTTCACATGCTTCCACTCTGCGTACAGCTCCAGGCCAGTACGTCTGATCCTTGGCTGATAGCGACCACAGCCACCGTGGCCCTGAGAGATGAAGACATGGCGTACAAAAGCAGTTACCCCAATACTGAGCCAACCCTGACAACCCCCAGTCAGTCACCACCCTGCTACCTTCTCTTTCTGAATGTCTTCATCCCCTTCATTCTGATCCATCCCGAACTTGTTGTCCATTTCCTCCCCCCCTCACAGATGTTTTTCCCCTTACACAGCTCGTACACATGGGTCAGACGTTTCTTTGGCTGTCCTTTAGATTTTGTCAAAATGTCTTTTATTTTTGGGTTATTCTATAAGAAAAAAATAAAAATGAAGTCTACGTGAAGAAAAACTATAGGATTCCCCCCCACTGACACCCCAACTTACCGCATCCACCAGTAACTTGGAGCAGAAGAAACAGACGCAACGTAAAACCTTCATGGTCTTCACCAGAAATCCCACATGAAAGACCGGCTTAGCCAGTTCAATATGTCCAAAGTGGCCTGGGCACTCAGTCATGTTCCCTGTCAGAAGACACCCACAAATGGGAGTGAGATGGCTATAGGCACCCCATGGTAGTACCACCTCACCAACCACTAACTGCCCAGAGCAGTCACTGCGTGGACATACCTGCACAAGTCTGACAGCGGCCGGTGCGCTCAACCACACCCTGACGAGGGTCCATCAAACCACCCAACTTGGGGCGACCACCCTCTGTGGTCTCAGGGTACTTGATTCCACCCTCCGTCACTGACATCCGCTTCTAAAACACAAGAAAGCAGAGAGATTAACAGGACTCTTAGACTCGGGGGAGGAGAATAGTTAAGGGCAACTAGCTCAGGCTTTGGGAGGTATTTAGGGCACCATACTTAGGCTCCAGGGGCAGTTGTGGCACACAGGCTCACAGAGGGGGGGGGGGGGGGGGGGAGGGGGGGAGGGGAGAGTGGGGGCATACAGGCTCACAGTGGGGGGAGGAGGGAGTTGCGGCACAGGCTCACACAGAGGGGGGGAGGAGGGAGTTGCGGCACAGGCTCACACAGAGGGGGGGGGAGAGGGAGTTGCGGCATACAGGCTCACACAGAGGGGGGAGTTGAAACAAACAGGCTCACAGAGGGGGAGGGGATAGTTCAGGCTCACGGGGGGGTAGGGAGTTGCGTTGCACAGGCTCACAGAGGGGGGGAGGGAGTTGCGGCGCAGGCTCACAGAGGGGGAGGAGGGAGTTGAGGTGCACAGGCTCACAGAGGGGGAGGAGGGAGTCGTGTCACACAGGCTCACAGAGAGGGAAGGAGGGAGTAGTGTCACAGGCTCACAGAGGGAAGGAGGGAGTTTCTACGCACAGGCTCACAGAGAGGGAAGGAGGGAGTTGCGGCGCACAGGCTCACAGAGAGGGGAAGGAGGGAGTTGCGGCGCACAGGCTCACAGAGGGGGAAGGAGGCAGTTGTGGCGCACAGGCTCACAGAGAGGGGAAGGAGGGAGTTGCGGCGCACAGGCTCACAGAGGGGGAAGGAGGCAGTTGTGGCGCACAGGCTCACAGAGGGGAAGGAGGCAGTTGTGGCGCACAGGCTCACAGAGAGCGGGAGGAGGGAGTTGCGGCGCACAGAGGGGGAAGGAGGGAGTAGCAGCACACAGGCTCAGAGGGGAAAAAGGGAGTTGCGGCACAGAGGGGCGGAGAAGGGAGTAGCAGCACACAGGCTCAGAGGGGGAAAAGGGTTTTGCAGCGCACAGGCTCACAGAGGGGCGGAGGAGGGAGTTGCAGCGCACAGGCTCACGAGGGGGAAGGAGGGAGTTGCGGCTCAGGGGGAGGAAGTTGCGGAGCAGAGAGGGGGAGGAGGGAGTTGCTGCGCACAGGCTCACAGAGGGGGAGGAGGGAGTTGCGGCGCACAGGCTCACAGAGGGAGGAGGGAGTTGCGGCGCACAGGCTCACAGAGGGGGAGTTGCTGCGCACAGGCTCACAGAGAGGGGGGAAGAGGGAGTTGCGGCGCACCGGCTCACAGAGGGGGGAGGGAGTTGCGGCGCACAGGCTCAGAGGGGGAGGAGGGAGTTGCGGCGCACAGGCTCACAGAGGGAGGGATTTGCGGCGCACAGGCTCACAGAGAGGGAGAAAGAGGGAGTTGCGGCGCACCGGCTCACAGAGGAGGAGTTGCTGCGCACAGGCTCACAGAGAGGGGGGGAGGGGGAGGAGGGGAGTTGCGGCGCACCGGCTCACAGAGGGGGGGGAGGAGTTGCGGCGCACAGGCTCACAGAGGGGGGAGGGAGTTGCAGCGCAGAGGGGGAGGAGGGAGTTGTGGCGCATAGGCTCACAGAGGGGGAGTTGCTGCGCACAGGCTCACAGAGGGGGGAGGGAGTTGCGGCGCACAGGCTCACAGAGGGGGAGGGAGTTGCAGCGCACAGGCTCACAGAGGGGGAGGGAGTTGCAGCGCACAGGCTCACAGAGGGGAGAGGGAGTTGCGGAGCACAGGCTCACAGAGGGGGGGAGGGGAGTTGCGGCAACAGGCTCACAGAGGGGGGGAGGGAGTTGCGGCACACAGGCTCACAGAGGGGGAGGAGGGAGTTGCGGCACACAGGCTCACAGAGGGGGAGGAGGGAGTTGCGGCACACAGGCTCACAGGGGGAGGGAGTTGCGGCGCACAGGCTCACAGGGGGAGGGAGTTGCGGCGCACAGGCTCACAGGGGGAGGGAGTTGCGGCGCACAGGCTCACAGGGGGAGGGAGTTGCGGCGCACAGGCTCACAGGGGAGGGAGTTGCGGCGCACAGGCTCACAGGGGAGGGAGTTGCGGCGCACAGGCTCACAGGGGAGGGAGTTGCGGCGCACAGGCTCACAGGGGGGAGGGGAGTTGCGGCCACAGGCTCACAGAGAGGGGGAGGGGAGTTGCGGCACGGCTCACAGGGGGAGGGAGTTGCGGCGCACAGATGGGGAGGGAGTTGGGCGCACAGGATCACAGGAGGGGGAAGAGTGCGGACCAGCTCACAGAGGGGGGGAGGGAGTTGTGGCGCACAGGATCCAGGGTGGATAAAAATCATGATTTTTTTAAAAAAATCAAAAAAATCGGATTTTTTTGATTTAAATCGGATTTTTTTGATTTAAATAGGATTTTTTAATCAAGTTGTACACAAGCAAAACTTTGTCTTTTTGCAAATCAAATTATTTTACACAAATAAAAATATTAAAACAGTTGATGATTATGAAACCTAATAATTTTTATTTGCACTATTAAACAATCAGAATTGAACTACAGAGAGTAAGTACTTTTTAACAATAGCCTATCTCTAACGTTTGAAGTAAGCAAACATCTTCAGTGAATACATCAGTCCTTTAAGCCTACTGTTTATTTAGGACTTTTAATAGGAAAACTAGTTGTCCTGCTTTAGCAGTTCCTAAGCGGTTTCGGACTGTTGTGTGCACAAAACCAAATGAAGAAAACAATCTCTCTACTCCTGTCGATAAAGCCGATGCAGTCAGTAGCTGAGTAGCTACATTTATTATCTTCGCTGGAAGAACAAGTGATTGCGACTTCCACCAGTCCAGTGGTTTTAGTTCATTAACGACGTTATCTGCAAACATGTATTTTTGAAATGGTGCAGATTCACACTTCAATTTCAGCACAGTTGCCACAATGTCATGGTTAGTATTGGCGAGCCACTCCATTGCAGAGTTGATTTCCGCCTCAGATAGTTTTTTCCCTCTGTAGATAGGATGCAAGATATTGGCTAAATAGTGTTCTTCTTTTAATGCTTGGTCCTTGCGGTGGTGTATTGCAACCTTTACATTGTTTGAGAGGTTCAAGCGATCTAGCGAACCTTCTAAATCTTTCCAAACTTCTGTGGCATCAGCTATGGTTGCAGTATCTTTCTGCATTTTATCCAACGCAATAGATATTGGCTTTAACCTTTCCAAAAGGTCCTCGGCATTTCTCTTCACACCAAGATTTAATACTTTGCTTCGTATATTAGCATCAATTTTATCCCGATGTGTTTCGCAAATGGACACTAATTTTGACCAGTTAATAAACAGTTCCAAGCATTCAGCCAAGGTATTCCATCTAACATCTTGTGGTAGAACCAACTTCAGTCCTCCCATTTCCTTGTAGGTTGCATGTGCAAAATGATTATTGCAGAAATATTTAACAATTTCTACAACATGTTCCTTGACACCCAAAATATGCAGGTCTTTTGCCAAAAGATGCAACAAATGGGCAGAACAACCGTATGTAATGACATTTGTGTCATCCTCATGTGCCAGTTCCGCTCGCATTTTTGCCACATTGCTTGCGTTATCAGTAACTAAGCTCCTTACTTTACATCCAAACTGTTCTTGGCATTGGTGAATTGAGTTCTTAGCAATTTCAAGTAAATATTCAGCAGTATGTGAATTTCCAGATGTGTCGATTGTGTCTGTAAGGTAAGTTTCACCATCTTCTGTTGTGACACAAGTGCAAATTATGGGGTCATTGTGGATGTTGCTCCAACCATCCAGGCTCATGTTAACAACTTTGTCTTTCAAATATTTTGTACAAGCCGCTCTTTCTTTGTCGTATACAGCCTGAAGATGTTTTCCTGAGATATCAAATCTACTTGGTGGTTTGTAGCCTGGTCTTATTCCTTCGATCATTTGTACAAACAATGGGTGTTCAACTAGTCGGAAAGAAGAATTGGTTGCAAATATGAATTTAGCAATTAATTCATCAAAATGTTCTTTCTGGCTCATCGTAGTCTTTAAGAGGAATTTTTCTACACTTTGCACGCAAAGTTTTTTGTTGGGCTGCTTTGTTGAAGTTGTACCCAGATATTGATTGTCACGTGCAGCACAAGCCATATTTGACCCTGAAAGCACAGTAATTAAAAATATAATTCGACTGCGTATTTGAAGAAATATAACGAAAATATTTTGAAACAAACTTTTTGAACAATGTAATGGTCCTCGTCCTATAAGGGCTGTCTCAAAAGTTATGCTACTCAAGTTTCCGGTGAAGTTGCTGTAATACTAGTAATATCAGAGCAACTGAAAAAAATTATGTCACAAAAGTTTTAAAAATGTTTTTTTAAAAAAATGGTCAATTTGGCAGACTTCAAAAGTGAATTGTAGCCTACAATAAAAAAAAAAATAGGCGTATACACACTCTTATTTTTACTTAACGTTAATCTTCTGTGAAATATTGCCTTAACATAAATTTAAATTCTGTACTCCAGAACTAGTGCTAGAAATTTTTCTTTTCATAGACTTTAACCATCCCAGTAAAACGTCTGTTAAAATAGGTTGTAATTGCCAGACTTACCACTAGTGCTAGGGTCCTGGTGCATAAGAAGCTGTGGGGGTTCATTGACATTAGTTGTATCACTATCAACATCTTCATTTCCCTTCTGGTTGCAGTTTTCATAATGTGATTTCAAACGGCAAACAAGTCCTTGGATATCCTTTTGACAGTATTTGCACTTTGCTCTCCCACCTTTCTTTCCAAGCTCTGCTGGCATCTCAACAAAATGAACCCAAATAGGGTCTCTCTTACGACCTGCCATGGCTCACGCAGATCACTTCTGAAGTTTGATTGTTACTACAGCCAAGTACTGCTGACTGACTATCCAACAAGTTTGGGCATGTCAACTGAATGGAAAAAGAAACTGAAACCAAGCTACAGAAAGTGAAACCAAGCTAGAAGTGTGGAGTTAATTGAACAATGATTGAAAGTTTTAGATTTTAATCGTGATATATATTAAAAAAATCTTTTGATTTAAATCAGTGATTTAAATCATGATTAAAATCACGATTTAAATCGATCTGATTTAAATAGAAAAAAATCATTTGATTTAAATCATGATTTAAATCGTTGATTTAAATCGGCGTGATTTAAATCAATCCACCCTGACAGGATCACAGGGGAGGGTGTTGCGGCGCACAGGCTCACAGAGAGGGGGGAAGAGGGAGTTGCGGCAAACAGGCTCACAGAGGGGGAGGAGGGAGTTGCGGCACACAGGCTCACAGAGGGGGAGGAGGGAGTTGCGGCACACAGGCTCACAGAGGGGGAGTTGTGGCGCACAGGCTCACAGGGGGAGGGAGTTGCGGCGCACAGGCTCACAGGGGGAGGGAGTTGCGGCGCACAGGCTCACAGGGGGAGGGAGTTGCGGCGCACAGGCTCACAGGGAGGGGGGGAAGAGGGAGTTGGGGAGCACAGGCTCACAGAGGGGGGGAGGGAGTTGCGGCAAACAGGCTCACAGAGGGGGAGGAGGGAGTTGCAGCACACAGGCTCACAGAGGGGGAGGAGGGAGTTGCAGCACACAGGCTCACAAGGGGGGAGGGAGTTGTGGCGCACAGGCTCACAGAGAGGGGGAAGAGGGAGTTGCGGTGCACAAGGGGGGAGCAGGGAGTTGCAGCACACAGGCTCACAGTGGGGGGGAGGGAGTTGCGGCGCACAGGCTCACAGAGAGGGGGAAGGAGGGAGTTGCGGCACACAGGCTCACAGGGGGGGAGGGAGTTGCGGCGCACAGATGGGGAGTTGCGGCGCACAGAGGGGGAGGGAGTTGCGGCGCACAGGATCACAGAGGGAAGGAGGGAGTTGCGGCACACAGGCTCACAGAGGGGGGGGAGGGAGTTGTGGCGCACAGGATCACAGGGGAGGGTGTTGCGGCGCACAGGCTCACAGAGGGGGGGAAGAGGGAGTTGCGGCACACAGAGGGGGAGGGAGTTGCGGCACACAGACTCACAGAGAGGGGGAGGAGGGAGTTGCGGCACACAGAGGGGGAGGAGGGAGTTTCGGCGCACAGGCTCACAGAGAGGGGGAGGGAGTTGCGGCACACAGACTCACAGAGAGGGGGAGGAGGGAGTTGCGGCACACAGAGGGGGAGGAGGGAGTTGCGGCGCACAGGCTCACAGAGAGGGGGAGGGAGTTGCGGCGCACAGGCTCACAGAGGGGGACGGAGTTGCGGCGCACAGGCTCACAGAGGAGGACGGAGTTGCGGCGCACAGGCTCACAGAGAGGAGGAGGACGGAGTTGCTGCACAGAGAGAGGGGGGACGGAGTTGCGGCGCACAGAGGGGGGACGGAGTTGCGGCGCACAGGCTCAGAGGGGGGGAGGAGGGAGTTGCGGCGCACAGGCTCAGAGAGGGCGAGGATGGAGTTGCGGCACAGAGAGGGGGGAGGGAGTTGCGGCGCACAGGCTCACAGAGAGGGGAGGGAGTTGCGGCGCACAGGCTCACAGAGGGGGAGGGAGTTGCGGCACACAGGCTCACAGAGGGGGAGGGAGTTGCGGCACACAGAGGGGGAGGAGGGAGTTTCGGCGCACAGGCTCACAGAGAGGGGGAGGGAGTTGCGGCGCACAGGCTCACAGAGGGGGACGGAGTTGCGGCGCACAGGCTCACAGAGGAGGACGGAGTTGCGGCGCACAGGCTCACAGAGAGGAGGAGGACGGAGTTGCTGCACAGAGAGAGGGGGGACGGAGTTGCGGCGCACAGAGGGGGGACGGAGTTGCGGCGCACAGAGGGGGGACGGAGTTGCGGCGCACAGAGGGGGGACGGAGTTGCGGCGCACAGAGGGGGGACGGAGTTGCGGCGCACAGAGGGGGGACGGAGTTGCGGCGCACAGAGGGGGGACGGAGTTGCGGCGCACAGGCTCAGAGAGGGCGAGGATGGAGTTGCGGCACAGAGAGGGGGGAGGGAGTTGCGGCGCACAGGCTCACAGAGAGGGGGAGGGAGTTGCGGCGCACAGGCTCACAGAGGGGGAGGGAGTTGCGGCACACAGAGGGGGAGGGAGTTGCGGCGCACAGGCTCAGAGGGAGGAGGACGGAGTTGCGGCGCACAGGCTCACAGAGGGAGGAGGACGGAGTTGCGGCGCACAGGCTCACAGAGAGGGGAGGACGGAGTTGCGGCGCACAGAGGGGGGGGAGGACGGAGTTGCGGCGCAGAGGCTCACAGAGAGGGGGAGGACGGAGTTGCGGCGCACAGGCTCACAGAGAGGGGGGGACGGAGTCGCGGCGCACAGAGGGGGGGGGACGGAGTCGCGGCGCACAGAGGGGGGACGGAGTCGCGCGCAGCCACAGAGAGGGGGGACGGAGTCGCGGCGCACAGAGGGGGGACGGAGTCGCGGCGCACAGAGGGGGGACGGAGTCGCGGCGCACAGAGGGGGGACGGAGTCGCGGCGCACAGAGGGGGGACGGAGTCGCGGCGCACAGAGGGGGGACGGAGTCGCGGCGCACAGAGGGGGGACGGAGTCGCGGCGCACAGAGGGGGGACGGAGTCGCGGCGCACAGAGGGGGACGGAGTCGCGGCGCACAGGGGGGACGGAGTCGCGGCGCACAGAGGGGGGACGGAGTCGCGGCGCACAGAGGGGGGACGGAGTCGCGGCGCACAGAGGGGGGACGGAGTCGCGGCGCACAGAGGGGGGACGGAGTCGCGGCGCACAGAGGGGGGACGGAGTCGCGGCGCACAGAGGGGGGACGGAGTCGCGGCGCACAGAGGGGGGACGGAGTCGCGGCGCACAGAGGGGGGACGGAGTCGCGGCGCACAGAGGGGGGACGGAGTCGCGGCGCACAGAGGGGGACGGAGTCGCGGCGCACAGAGGGGGGACGGAGTCGCGGCGCACAGAGGGGGACGGAGAGTCGGCGCACAGGAGGGGGAGGAGGGAGTTGCGGCGCACAGGCTCAGAGGGGAGGATGGAGTTGCGCACAGTCAAGAGGGGGAGGGAGTTGCGGCGCACAGGCTCACAGAGGGAGGAGGGAGTTGCGGCGCACAGGCTCACAGAGGGAGGAGGGAGTTGCGGCGCACAGGCTACAGAGGGAGGAGGGAGTTGCGGCGCACAGGCTCAGAGGGAGGAGGGAGTTGCGGCGCACAGGCTCACAGAGGGAGGAGGAGTTGCGGCGCACAGGCTCACAGAGGGAGGAGGAGTTGCGGCGCACAGGCTCACAAGGGAGGAGGGAGTTTTGCGGACAGCTCAGTTTTTTACCATAAGCGCATATTTTTATAGCACTTGGAGATCACAGCGTAAGCAGTGAATAAGAACAGATATTAACTTTCTGCAATATCGGAGCAATAAACATCAATGAAAACCACAAGGAAAGAAAAAAAAAAAAAGGAGGAAAGAGACGGAAGCACCAGAGACACCATTACAGGCTCAAAGTACGGGAATATCGCGATAAGACACACCAGTCACGACAATATACAATTGGGAACACATCACGATACATCACAAGAAACCCGAAACCACAACATGCAGTACCAGCAGCCGCCGCAGCACTTCCGGGTGGCGCCCCGACTCCCCGCCTTCTTGCTCTTACCAGCTCATCCGGGCCCAATACACCGAACTGGACTCGCTTAATGATCCGGAGCGGGCAGGCGCTGTCACCGGCCGGCGGTCCGTGCATGGCGGCAGTACTGTCCTCGTCTGATAGACGTAGTAACTCCGTCTACTGTACACAAACAGGGTCCCAGAGAACCCCAGCAGCGTATCCCCTCCTCGAGGTTCCTCGCCGCTTGCGCACAGAGCGCATCTGAAGAGCAGACAGGAACGTCTCCTATATTTATACTCTAGTAGGATGCGTACGGGGTCGCCCGTGCCACATTCCAGGAGCTTTAGACAGTTTTCTAAAACATGATTGGATGAAGGCGTCCAACATTGTGCACATGCGCACTAACACTGTGATTACGAAACACTTTCGGCAATTTCCGTCAGAACGATGTGGCTTTTAACACAGTGAGCGCAAGGAGGAGGCGGGTCGTATGTTTGATTGACATCTCTTCTGACCTACTGCGTGGCAGGTTAGGGTTAGGGTTCCTGTGGGTCTACTTCTGCTTATTGCGCATGCGCTTCGTGGCGACGTGTGAAATAGCGCTCGGGTTACTCGCACGTTACGGCCTTTGCGATAGTTATCGGTGCTGCGGGGCGGATGTGCCTGGGAGATCCGAGCCGCCTATCGAGAACGCGGCGCTCACTCGCTCGTTTGGTGCGCGATGCAGAGTAGGCCTCATGTCCCCGGGCTCAACTGGTCTGGGATCCGACGATATCCTCAGGAACGCGGGCAATAGCTAAAGACAGACCGCGGGTTCTGGGAAGGGCTAGGCCGCACGTGGATGTTATCACTTCGCAAGATGGAGACCTCACCTTAGAGAAAGACTGTGAGAAACCTCTTGGTCAGCACTACTGGATATGGGGCAGGATGGTGGCTCGGGATCAGCACTGTACTGGATGTGGGGCAGGATGGTGGCTCGGGATCAGCACTGTACTGGATGTGGGGCAGGATGGTGGCTCAGGGTCAGCACTACTGGATATGGGGCAGGATGGTGGCTCAGGGTCAGCACTGTACTGGATGTGGGGCAGGATGGTGGCTCAGGGTCAGCACTGTACTGGATATGGGGCAGGATGGTGGCTCAGGGTCAGCACTGTACTGGATATGGGGCAGGATGGTGGCTCAGGGTCAACACTGTACTGGATGTGGGGCAGGATGGTGGCTCGGGATCAGCACTGTACTGGATGTGGGGCAGGATGGTGGCTCAGGGTCAGCACTACTGGATATGGGGCAGGATGGTGGCTCAGGGTCAGCACTGTACTGGAAGTGGGGCAGGATGGTGGCTCGGGATCAGCACTGTACTGGATGTGGGGCAGGATGGTGGCTCAGGGTCAGCACTACTGGATATGGGGCAGGATGGTGGCTCAGGGTCAGCACTACTGGATATGGGGCAGGATGGTGGCTCAGGGTCAGCACTGTACTGGATGTGGGCAGGATGGTGGCTCAGGGTCAGCACTGTACTGGATGTGGGGCAGGATGGTGGCTCAGGGTCAGCGCTGTACTGGATGTGGGGCAGGATGGTGGCTCAGGGTCAGCGCTGTACTGGATGTGGGGCAGGATGGTGGCTCGGGATCAGCACTGTACTGGATGTGGGGCAGGATGGTGGCTCAGGGTCAACACTGTACTGGATGTGGGCAGGATGGTGGCTCGGGATCAGCACTGTACTGGATGTGGGGCAGGATGGTGGCTCAGGGTCAACACTGTACTGGATGTGGGGCAGGATGGTGGCTCAGGGTCAACACTGTACTGGAAGTGGGGCAGGATGGTGGCTCAGGGTCAGCACTGTACTGGATATGGGGCAGGATGGTGGCTCAGGGTCAGCACTGTACTGGAAGTGGGGCAGGATGGTGGCTCGGGATCAGCACTGTACTGGATGTGGGGCAGGATGGTGGCTCAGGGTCAGCGCTGTACTGGATATGGGGCAGGATGGTGGCTCAGGGTCAGCACTGTACTGGATATGGGGCAGGATGGTGGCTCAGGGTCAGCACTGTGCTGGATATGGGGCAGGATGGTGGCTCAGGGTCAGCACTGTGCTGGATGTGGGGCAGGATGGTGGCTCAGGGTCCGCGCTGTACTGGATGTGGGGCAGGATGGTGGCTCAGGGTCAGCACTGTACTGGATGTGGGGCAGGATGGTGGCTCAGGGTCAGCCTGTACTGGATGTGGGGCAGGATGGTGGCTCAGGGTCCGCGCTGTACTGGATGTGGGGCAGGATGGTGGCTCAGGGTCCGCGCTGTACTGGATGTGGGGCAGGATGGTGGCTCCAGGTCAGCGCTGTACTGGATGTGGGGCAGGATGGTGGCTCGGGGTCAGCGCTGTACTGGATGTGGGGCAGGATGGTGGCTCGGGATCAGCACTGTACTGGATGTGGGGCAGGATGGTGGCTCAGGGTCAGCACTGTACTGGATGTGGGGCAGGATGGTGGCTCAGGGTCAGCACTGTGCTGGATGTGGGGCAGGATGGTGGCTCGGGATCAGCACTGTACTGGATGTGGGGCAGGATGGTGGCTCAGGGTCAGCACTGTGCTGGATGTGGGGCAGGATGGTGGCTCAGGGTCAGCACTGTACTGGATGTGGGGCAGGATGGTGGCTCAGGGTCAGCGCTGCACTGGATGTGGGGCAGGATGGTGGCTCAGGGATCAGCACTGTACTGGATGTGGGCAGGATGGTGGCTCGAGATCAGCACTGTACTGCATGTGGAGCAGGATGGTGGCTCAGGGTCAGCGCTGTACTGGATGTGGGGCAGGATGGTGGCTCAGGGATCAGCACTGTACTGGATGTGGGGCAGGATGGTGGCTCAGGATCAGCACTGTACTGGATGTGGGGCAGGATGGTGGCTCAGGGATCAGCACTGTACTGGATGTGGGGCAGGATGGTGGCTCAGGGATCAGCACTGTACTGGATGTGGGGCAGGATGTTGGCTCAGGATCAGCACTGTACTGGATGTGGGGCAGGATGGTGGCTCAGGGTCAGCACTGTACTGGATGTGGGGCAGAATGGTGGCTCAGGGTCAGCACTGTACCGAATATGGGGCAGGATGGTGGCTCAGGGTCAGTGCTGTATAGGATGTGGGGCAGGATGGTGGCTCAGGGTCAGCACTTTTTACGGATGTGGGGCAAGATGGTGGCTCAGGATTAGCACTACCGAATATGGGGCAGGATGGTGGCTCAGGGTCAGCACTGTACTGGATGTGGGGCAGGATGGTGGCTGTTGTGAATGTGTTAGAAATGAATTCTGAGCAGAAGCTCCCTCTGGTGGTTACAAACAGTACTGAACCATTCAATGAAGATTGGCAATCAGGAGTTACAGACTGGTCTTATATAAGGGAGGTTCCCTCCCATCATGGTTGCCGGTGATCAATTGTTCTTGTCTAAACTGTGGTTCCTGGTTCACTTGGAAGCTTGCTGAGTTTTGCCTGCTCTCCTCAGCTACCAAATCATAACAGTATCACCGGCCAAACTGAAAATTATATGGTACTCAACAGAAGGGAAAAATAGTAAAAGAAAAAAGGAAGTGGTCAGAAATTTATTTTTTTTTCTCTGTTTGTTGCATTTTTTCCCTCTTTTTCTCTGGGTGCTGTGGAGGATTTTTTTTTTTTCAATGGAGCTTGCACAGTTGTCTGGCCGTGTGGATCAGCTTGCCACTGAAGTTTGGAGTATTGCTACCTATCTTGCTAGGTTGCCGGTTGTGGAACCTAGGATCCCCATGCCAGATGTATTTTTGGGGGATCGAGCTAAATTTCTGAATTTCAAAAATAACTGTAAGTTGTTTTTTGCCTTAAAAACCTAAGTCCTCAGGGAACGCAGCACAGCAGGTTCAAATTGTCATCTCTCTCCTGCGCGGCGATCCTCAGGATTGGACTTTTTCCCTGACACCTGTGGACCCTGTTTTGAGTAATGTTGATGCATTTTTTCTGGCTCTGGGGTTATTGTACGATGAACCTAATGTCACTGATCAAGCTGAAAAAACCTTGTTGGCATTAAATCAGGGGCTTGAGGACGCTGAGTTGTACTGTCAGAAATTCCGAAAGTGGGCAGTACTGACCAAATGGAATGATGATGCTTTGGCAGCCCTTTTTCGGAAGGGTCTGTCAGAGAATGTAAAAGATGTTATGGTGGGTTTCCCTGCTCCCTCTGGTCTCAATGATTCTATGTCATTAGCGATTCAAATTGACACGTTTGCGTGAGCGTAGAGGTATGCGTGGAATAGTGTTGCCTTGTGAACCAGCTTCTGAGTCCATGCAGTGTGATAGAGTGGCTTCTGGGCACAGCGTCATGAGTTTCGAAAACGCAATGGGTTATGTTTCTACTGTGGTGACGCCTCTCATGCTAGTTCAGTCTGCCCTAAGCGGGGAAGACGTTTTGCACGCTCAGTTGTTTTGGGTAGTGTTCAGACTGAATTTCTGTTGACTGTTACCCTGATTTGCTCCCTGTCCACATTTTCTGCTCAGGCTTTTGTTGATTCGGGAGCAGCTATTAACCTGATGGATTTTGATTTTGCTAAACGTTGTGGGTTTCCCTTGATACCCCTGCGGAAGTCTATATCCCTACTGGGCATTGATTCTACCCCTTTGGCTGAGAATAAACCCCAGTTCTCTACTCAGGTGATGAGGGTTGAACCTGATCATCAGGAGAGTTGCAAATTTTTGGTGCTGTATAATCTGCATGACATTATTGTACTGGGTTTCCCTTGGTTACAGTCTCATAATCTTGTTTTGGATTGGAAATCTGTGTCTGTGACCAGTTGGGGCTGCCAATGTGTTAATGCCAGCACTCCTGTTTTTTCTGCCTCTCCCCAGGCTCAGGATGTTCCTGACTTTTTGACTGATTTTTCTGATGTGTTTAGCGAAAGTAAATCTGCATCCTTGCCCCCCCCATAGGAGCTATGACTGCGCTATTGAATTAGTGCCTGGTAGTAAATTCCCTAAAGGTCGCCTTTTTAACTTGTCTGTACCTGAACATGACGCTATGCAGTCTTATATCAAGGAGTCATTGGAGAAGGGTCTTATCAGACCATCCTCTTCACCCTTGGGTGCCGGTTTTTTCTTTGTGGCCAAAAAGGATGGTTCATTAAGGCTGTATATTGATTATCGTCTCTTGAACAATATCACTGTGAAATATCAATATCCGTTACCCTTGATTTCTGACCTGTTTTCCAGGGTGAAAAGTGCTACTTGGTTTACCAAGCTTGACCACAGGGGGGCGTATAACCTTATTCGCATTAAGCACGGGGATGAATGGAAGACGGCGTTTAATACCCCAGAGGGGCATTTTGAGTACCTAGTGATGCCCTTTGGGCTCACTAATGCTCCTTCCGTCCTCCAGTCCTTCATGAATGACATTTTCAGGGATTTTGTGGATAAATTTCTGATTATTTGGATGATATCTTGATTTTTTCCAATGACTGGGACTCTCATGTGAAACATGTTCGGACTGTGTTCCAGATTTTGAGAGAGAATGCTCTGTATGTGAAGGGATCAAAGTGTCTTTTTGGCGTACAGAGGATCTCATTTCTGGGATTCATTTTGTCTCCGTCTGTTATTGAAATGGACCCTGTCAAGGTTCAGGCCATCTGTGATTGGGTCCAACCTACTTCATTAAAGGCTCTTCAGAGATTCTTGGGTTTTGCCAATTTTTATCGTAAATTTATTGGTAATTTCTCTGTTATTGTTAAACCATTGACTGATTTGACCAAAAAGGGTTCTGATGTGGTGAATTGGCCTCCTGAGGCAGTCTCTGCGTTTCAGGAACTTAAGCAGAGATTCACTTCTCCTGTTCTACGGCAGCCTGATGTTTCTCTGCCATTTCAGGTGGAGGTTGATGCCTCTGAAATTGGGCAGGTGCCGTTTTGTCCCAAAGAGATCCAGAGACCTTTAAAAGTAACCCTTGTGCCTTTTTCTCTCGAAAATTTTCTCCAACTGAACGTAATTATGACGTGGGTAATCGGGAGTTATTGGCCATGAAGTGGGCTTTTGAAGAGTGGAGACATTGGCTGGAGGGAGCCAAACATCAGGTGGTGGTCCTCACGGACCATAAGAATCTGGTTTATCTGGAATCAGCCAAGCGACTTAATCCTAGACAGGCCAGGTGGGCCTTGTTTTTCACACGTTTTAATTTTGTGGTTTCCTTTCTTCCTGGCACTAAGAATGTTAAGGCGGATGCCCTCTCGAGGAGTTTCCTTGCGGACTCTCCTGAGTTATCTGATCCTGCTGTTATTTTGAAAGAGGGTGTAGTTCTTTCCGCCATCTCGCCCAATTTGAGACTGGCTCTGGAAGTGTGTCAGGAGGATAAACCCGAGCGCTGCCCTATTGGGAAATTGTTTGTCCCAGACCGTTGGAAAAAGAGTGTGATGTCTGAGATTCATTGTTCCGCGTTGGCCGGTCATCCCGGAATTTTTGGTACCAGAGACTTGGTTAGTCGGTCCTTTTGGTGGCCTACTTTGTCTCGTGACGTCAGGGAATTTGTGCAGTCCTGCGGGACTTGCTCTCGCTCCAAGCCTTGCTCTCTCTCTAGTGGTTTGTTGATGCCATTGAGAAAATGAAGGAAAAAGGGATCCAGCTTCAATAAAATCTTCATCTTTATTGATTCATAAAAACATGAATAATGGCATGCTCCTGGACAAGCTCAGGACAAGGCTACGCGTTTCGATCACAGGGATCTTTATCACAGCTGACATATTCAGACAAAGGCACATATTTAAGACAAAGGAAGACCAATCACGATCAGAAAAAATGTCATGTGATTTTTGACAAGTCCTTTAACAATTTTCACATAACGAATAAAGAAAAAAAAAAAAAAAAACAATATTTGCACAAATAAAATCAATGCAAAGAAATAAAATTAATAATGGAACATCAATTCGTTTCTTTTGTTGAGACCAAATGGATGTCTGGTATGTAGATTAAAGATCCAGAAAGCTTCACGTGTGAGGAGTCGCTGACGTGCATCTCCACCTCGGGCAGACAGGTTAACACTTTCAATACCTGTGACTTGGAAGGAAGAAACATTGCGAGCATGCTGAAAAATAAAATGTTTAGCAGCAGCAGAAATATTGCGATTCGAAGAAACATTCTTTACATCCTGCAAATGTTCAGCGATCCTGATTTTTAGTTTCCTAGTGGTGCAGCCTATATAAGATAAATTACAAGTAGTGCACATAATTTTATATACCACATAGCATGAATTACAATTGATATATTTGTTAATGGTATAAATCGCAGTGCTGTCATTATTTTCAAAGGTTTTCGTTACACAAACATATTTGCAAAGTGCACATCTATTGTGGCCACATTTATAAAAACCTTTATGTTCTAACCACAATGTTTTATGAGAAGAGAAATTATTACTGAACATGCTTGGAGAAACTTTGTTACCAATAGATGGCGCTTTCCTAGAAACAACAATAATACCTGATGAAAGAATGTCAGCAAGAGAGGGATCTTCATATAAAATAGGCAGCGATCTCAAAATGATTTTTTTGATGTCCCCAAATTGAGGACTATGTTGAGCACAAAAATATGGTTTCACTGCAAGATCATTTTTTTGTTGTCGCCCTCCACTAATGAGATCCTCTCTGTTTTTATTACTTACAATTGTTCTGCTCTTTTTAATGACCATTTAGGATAATTTGTTTTTTAATTTTGTATCCACACAATTAAATTCCGTTTCCAAAGCTGTAGGATTGCTGCAGTTTCTCAAAATTCTGGTATATTCACCCAAAGGAATCGATTTAATAGTATGTTTGGGGTGACTGCTTGCTGCATGCAAGATAGAATTACCAGCACAAGGTTTGCTGAACGTTTTAGTAATAATAACAGAGTCATGTACCCCATATAAATCAAGATCCAAAAAAGAAATTTTGTTATGATGAAATTTATGAGTAAAATGTATGTTGAATGAATTAGAATTGATATAATCAATAAATCCGGATATGGCAGGTACATCACCACTCCAAATGATGAGTAAATCATCAATATATCTACCATACCAAGCAATCGAGTCAATAAATGGATTAGTAGCTGAAAAAATAAAAAAATATTCCCAATATGACATAACAAGATTAGCTAGGGATGGCGCGAATTTAGCACCCATCGCCACGCCAGATTTTTGTAAAAAAAATTTATTGTCAAATGAGAAAAAATTTGGGTTAATAAAAATTGAATAACTTGTAAAATATAATTAATGAGATCCTGGGAATAATTACTGAATTTCGTTAAGACAAACTGCAGCGCTGTCATGGCAACATTGTAAGGTATACAGGTATATAAAGAAGTCACATCACAACATAACCAAGTATTTTCTTTAGACCAGATTTTCTTGGAAAACATTCTCAGCACTTCTTTAGAATCTTTAATATAACCAGGAGTGATTTGTACTAGTGGTTGAAGTAGTGAATCAACCCATTCACCCAGATGTTCATTTAAAGATCCAATCCCTGAGACAATAGGTCTCATGGGGGGGATTTTCATATCCTTGTGAATTTTTGGGAGACCATGCATGATAGGGATAATGGGATGAGACACTGTGAGATAATCAATTTGTTTTTTGGTTAAAATGCCAAGGCTGAAACCCTCATTGATAATTTGGATAATCTCACTTTTAAATTTATCAGTGGGATTTGTATGGAGTTTTTCATATACATCACTGTCAGACAAGAGAGACATAATTTGAGAATGATAATCCTCTTTATTCAGGATAACTACCATGCCACCCTTGTCCGACATTTTAATTATTATATCTGACATACTTTTGATCTCATCTAATGCAGTTTTCTGGGCTTTTGTTAAATTGGAATGATTTCTGCTGCTGCCCATTTTAACCCTATCATGAAGGATTTTTAAATCCCTCTCTATCACCTCCTGGTATTTAGTCATGCAATCAGGCCTGGATTGAATGGGATAAAAAGAGGGATTTTTTGTTTTAAACACAGGTGCATGAATGGTATCAGATTCATTATCATAGGAATGAGTAGACAAACTAAACAAAGTGTTGAGAGATACCTGTTCTCTGAAAGACAAGTCAGTAAATTCATTATTATATGTCAGCGACTCCTGCAAAGGGGTCTCATCAGAATGATTTAAAAAATGCTTTTTGATGGTAAGGTCTCGTATAAACTTATTGACGTCCAAAATAGTAGAAAAAAGATTGAAATTCTGATCGGGCACAAAATTCAGACCTAAGGACAAAACATCTAATTGCGTTTTGGTAAAGTCTCGTGCAGATAAATTCAAGACATTATCATGGTTTATTATTTGCGATAATTCTTCCTGCGGCATGTAATCATGACATGATCTTTGTCGGTGTTTTCTGCCACCCCGCCTTTTACGTTTTTTGAATGACGAAAAAACTTTGTGGTGTGAACACTGTCATTAGAGGAAACACTCAGATTATTGTCAGATGAATCCAACTCAGAGGATGTAAAACAGACATGTGGTTTAGATACCGGTTCATTGAGAGCATGGTTGCGTTTTAAAATAGATTTAGGAGTTCTATGACCCCGCTCCCAATGGCCCCAGTCATAGACTTTCTTGGTTGAATAGTCTCTTAGATCACGAGAAAATTTTCTTTTTTTCCGGTCCATGATATCCTTTTCTAGGCTAGAGACATTATCTTGCATTTTAGCCACAAGTGAGTCATACTGAGTCAACGATTTAAATTCAGTGAGCGCAGTATCTGCATCATTCATTTGTTTCTGAATATCCTCCAATTTATTACTCTCATATTTGACTATGAGTTGCATTAGTTTGGAAGAACAATTACTGAGTATCTGATTCCACTCTTCAATGAAAATGTCAGAAAAAATTGTAGTGGGGATTTTTTTAATACGAAGCCCCCTTGGAATCATATCCTTAGCTAGATAATTTTGGAGGGTAGTATGATCCCACCACAACTTTGTTTCTTGAAGCAAAAGTTTTTCCATTTTGTTGATATTTTCATTCAGATCAGGCATGTCTGGAATTTCGTTAATATCACCAGAAAACACTTGTGCCGCTTTGACAGATCTGTCTTGAACAAAAATAGATGCCATAATAAAGCTGGTGCCTGAGCTTAATGACTGAGTCCACTTTCAAAATACTTGAAAATATTGAGCATGAAACCGGGGGCACGGTAATCAAAAGTACAAATATAAGAACGCTAACCAGCTCACCGGTTTGTAGAAGCACGGATCCTCCGCTTGATCAAACGTGAAGATACATGAGAAAATGAAAGAAAAAGGGATCCAGCTTCAATAAAATCTTCATCTATATTGATTCATAAAAACATGAATAATGGCATGCTCCTGGACAAGCTCGGGACAAGGCTACGCGTTTCGATCACAGGGATCTTTATCACAGCTGACATATTCAGACAAAGGCACATATTTAAGACAAAGGAAGACCAATCACGATCAGAAAAAATGTCATGTGATTTTTGACACGTGAAGCTTTCTGGATCTTTAATCTACATACCAGACATCCATTTGGTCTCAACAAAAGAAACGAATTGATGTTCCATTATTAATTTTATTTCTTTGCATTGATTTTATTTGTGCAAATATTGTGGTTTTTTTTTTTTTTTTCTTTATTCGTTATGTGAAAATTGTTAAAGGACTTGTCAAAAATCACATGACATTTTTTCTGATCGTGATTGGTCTTCCTTTGTCTTAAATATGTGCCTTTGTCTGAATATGTCAGCTGTGATAAAGATCCCTGTGATCGAAACGCGTAGCCTTGTCCTGAGCTTGTCCAGGAGCATGCCATTATTCATGTTTTTATGAATCAATAAAGATGAAGATTTTATTGAAGCTGATCCCTTTTTCCTTCATTTTCTCATGTATCTTCACGTTTGATCAAGCGGAGGATCCGTGCTTCTACAAACCGGTGAGCTGGTTAGCGTTCTTATATTTGTTGATGCCATTGCCTGTGCCCAAGAGACCATGGACCTACATCTCTATGGATTTCATTTCCGACCTCCCTGTTTCTCAGAGAATGACCGTTATCTGGGTGATTTGTGATAGGTTTTCCAAAATGATACATCTTGTGCCATTACCTAAGTTGCCTTCCTCCTCCGAATTGGTGCCTTTGTTCCTTCAGCACGTGGTTCGGTTACACGGCATTCCTGAGAACATTGTGTCTGACAGAGGAGTCCAGTTTGTTTCCAGATTTTGGAGGACTTTTTGTTCTAAACTTGGTGTTCAATTGTCTTTCTCCTCGACTTTTCATCCTCAGACCAATGGACAAACTGAGAGAACAAACCAGACATTGGAGACTTATCTGAGATGCTTTGTGTCTGCTGATCAAGATGACTGGGTCTCTTTTTTGCCTTTGACTGAGTTTGCTCTTAATAATAGGGCTAGCTCTGCCACTTTGATGTCTCCATTTTTCTGCAATTTTGGGTTTCACCCTCGATTTTCTTCGGGACAGACGGAGGCTTCTGTCTGTCCAGGTGTTGACTCTGTTGTGGAGCGTATGCAGCAGATTTGGGACCAGGTAGTGGGAGAGGTTATGGTCAGGAGGACAATTCATGGGTGTTTGCTTCGGACATCCATGCTAGGAGACTGATCCATGCGTATCACAGAGCTCATCCTGACCGACCTGGTTGCCCAAATGAGGGTTCGGTGACCCCTCCTCAAGGGGGGTGCTGTTGTGAATGTGTTAGAAATGAATTCTGAGCAGAAGCTCCCTCTGGTGGTTACAAACAGTACTGAACCATTCAATGAAGATTGGCAATCAGGAGTTACAGACTGGTCTTATATAAGGGAGGTTCCCTCCCATCATGGTTAGAATCATAGAATAGTAGAGTTGGAAGGGGCCTCCTGGGCCATCTGGTCCAACCCCCTGCTCAAAGCAGGATTCTCTAAATCATCCCAGACAGATGTCTGTCCAGCCTCTGTTTGAAGACTTCCATTGAAGGAGAACTCACCACTTCTCGTGGCAGCCTGTTCCACTCATTGATCACCCTAACTGTCAAAAGTTTTTTCTAATATCTAATCTGTGTCTCCTCCCATTCAGTTTCATCCCATTGCTTCTAGTCTTTCCTTGTGCAAATGAGAATAAAGATGATCCTTCTACAATGTGACAGCCCTTGAGATATTTGTAGACAGCTATTAAGTCTCCTCTGTCTTCTTTTTTGCAAGCTAAACATTCCCAAATCCTGCAACCGTTCCTCATAGGACATGGTTTGCAGACCGGTCACCATTCTGGTGGCTCTTCTCTGAACTTGCTCCAGTTTGTTGATGTCTTTTTTAAAATGTGGTGCCCAAAACTGGACACAGTATTCCAGATGAGGTCTGACCAAAGAGGAGTAGAGGGCAATAATGACCTCACGTGATCTAGACTGTATGCTTCTGTTGATACATCCTAGAATTGCATTTGCCTTTTTTGCTGCTGCATCACACTGTTGACTCATGTTAAGTCTGTGATCAATTAGTATACCCAAGTCTTTTTCACATGTGCTGTAACTTAGCCCTATTCCTCCCATTTTGTATATGCTTTTTTCATTTTTATTGCCCAGATGTAGTACTTTGCATTTTTCCCTGTTAAAATCCATTCTGTTAGTTGCTGCCCACTGCTCCAGTTTATTTATATCTTTTTGAATCCTCTCTCTCTCCTCTCTAGTATTAGCTACCCCTCCTAGCTTTGTGTCATCAGCAAATTTGATCAGTTTACCCTCAATTCCTTCATCTAAATCATTGATAAAGATGTTGAACAATACAGGGCCCAAAACAGAGCCTTGTGGTACCCCACTTGATACATTCTTCCAACTGGATGTGCAGCCATTTACGACCACTCTTTGGGTCCGATCACTAAGCCAGTTATGAATCCACCTAAAGGGTATGCCACACTAAACAATATCGCTAACGGGATCGCTAAAAAACGTCACTATTTAGCGATCCCGTTAGCGATATTGTTCATTGCGGCAGCTTCCAGCGACGAGCTTCCTGCTGTGATCTCGCTCGTCGCTGGAATCGTTCCGGACCCTATTTCATCGCTGGCGCTCCCGCTAGGTAAGTATCTAATCGCTGTGTGGCACCTTTTCTTAGCGATTTAGCGGTACTTTTGTACCGCTAAAGTCGTTAAGAAGATCGCTAACGGCGATAGCGTCGTTAACTATATCGCTAAATGTGGCCGCATTTAGCGATATAGAAACAATCCCGCTAGCGATCTCATTAGTATGCAACGCTAACGAGATCGCTAGCGGGATAGCTTAGTGTGGCAGTACCTTAACAGTTGCCTTGTCCATTCCATACTTAGTCATTTTTTCAATAAGGATTGTGTGAGATACTTTGTCAAATGCTTTGCTGAAGTCAAGATATACTATATCTACAGCATTTCCCTGATCCACCCAGTCAGTGATTCTGTCATAGAAGGAAATTAAGTTAGTCTGACATGACTTATTAGTTACAAACCCACGCTGACTCTGTTTAATCACTTCATTCTTATCCAGGTACTTGCATACATGTTCTTTAATAATTTGTTCAAAGATCTTTCCTGGTATAGAAGTCAGACTCACCGGCCTGTAGTTCCCTGGGTCCACCTTCTTCCCCTTTTTGAAGATAGGAACAACATTTCCTCTTCTGGGACTTCTCCTGTTCTCCAAGAATTTTCAAAGATTATGGACAGTGGTTCAAGAATTTCTTCTGCTATCTCTTTCAGTACTCTGGGGTGTAATTCATCTGGACCTGGAGACTTGAATTCATTTAGGTTAGCTAAGTGTTTCCTCACTGTCTTTCTGTTTATAGATATCCTGGATTCTTCTATTCCTTTAATAGGACAGTGAAGATCAGTTGATGTTACATTTCCTTTCTGAGAGAAAACAGATGCAAAATAGGAATTTAACAGTTCAGCCTTCTCAACATCCTGTCTTGCCATTTCATCATTTTCATCCTGTAAAAATCCTATAGCATCTTTGACTTTTCTTTTACTTTTGACGTATCCCCAAAATCCTTTTTTGTTGCTTTTGATGTCACTTGCAAGCCTTAATTCATTGTCAGCTTTAGATAATCTGATTTGTGCCCTGCAGGTTCTGCAGACGGCATTATATTCTTCTTTAGATATGCCTCCCTCTTTCCATTTGATAAACATTTCTTTCTTCCTTTTTAGCATGTGTTTAAGTTCTGTGTTCATCCATCCTGGTTTCCTTAAATGCTTCCCATTCTTCACTCTTTTTCGGAATTGTTAACAATTGTGCTTTGAGAATCTCATTTTTCAAGATTTTCCATCCTTCCTGGACATTTTTGTCCTTAAGGATATCCAGCCATTGGATCCCTCCAATTCTCTTTCTGAGTCCCTTAAAATCTGCCTTTCTGAAATCTAACCTTGACGTCTGAGTCTTCACACGTCTTCCTCCTCTTTTTATCCAAAATTCTAAAATAGCATGGTCACTACCTCCTAGGGTCCCAGCCACTCTTACCTCCTCAACCATTTCTTCCTTGTTTATAAGGATTAGATCCAAGGTAGCAGATCCCCTTGTTTTCTCCTCTACCTTTTGGAAGATAAAGTTGTCAGCAGTTGATCAAATGTTCTTGTCTAAACTGTGGTTCCTGGTTCACTTGGAAGCTTGCTGAGTCTTGCCTGCTCTCCTCAGCTACCAAATCATAACAGGTGGCTCAGAGTCAGCCCTGTACTGGATGTGAGGCAGGATCAGCACTGTACCGGATATAGGGCAGGGTGGTGGCTCAGGATCAGCACTGTATCGGAT
This sequence comes from Oophaga sylvatica, assembly GCA_033576555.1. Taxonomy (NCBI): domain Eukaryota; kingdom Metazoa; phylum Chordata; class Amphibia; order Anura; family Dendrobatidae; genus Oophaga; species Oophaga sylvatica. The sequence continues at coordinate 57,068 of JARQOD010000500.1, forward strand.
GTGGGGCAGGATAGTGGCTCAGGGTCAGCACTGTACTGGATGTGGGTCAAGATGGTGGCTCATGGTCAGCACTGTACTGGATGTGGGCCAAGATCAGCACTGTACTGGATATGGGGCAGGATGTTGGCTCGAGATCGGCACTGTACTGGATGTGGGGCGGGATCGGCACTGTACTGGATGTGGGGCAGGATGGTGGCTCGGGATCAGCACTGTACTGTATGTGGGGCAGGATGGTGGCTCGGGATCAGCACTGTACTGGATGTGGGGCAGGATGGTGGCTCGGGATCAATACTGTACTGGATGGGGGCAGGATGGTGTCTCGGGATCAGCACTGTACTGGATATGGGGCAGGATGGTGGCTCGGGGTCAGCACTGTACTGGATGTGGGAAGGACGGTGGCTTGGGGTTAGCACTGTACTGTATGTAGGGTAGGATGGCGGCTCGGGGTTAGCACTGTACTGTATATAGGTAGGACGCTGGCTCGGTTAGGACTGTATATAGGGTAGGACGGCGGCTCAGGGTTAGCACTGTACTGTATATAGGGTAGGACGGCGGCTCAGGGTTAGCACTACTGTATATAGGGTAGGACGGCGGCTCGGGGTTAGCACTGTACTGTACATAGGGTAGGACGGTGGCTCGGGGTTAGGACTATATAGGGTAGGACGGTGGCTCAGGGTTAGCACTGTACTATATATAGGGTATGATGGTGGCTCAGGGTTAGTACTGTATATAAGGTAGGATGATGTCTCGGGGTTAGCACTGTACTGTATGTAGGGTAGGATTGCAGCTCGGGGTTAGCACTGTACTGTATATAGGGTAGGACGGCGGCTCAGGGTTAGGTCTATGTAGGGTAGGATGATGGCTCAGGATTAGCACTGTATTGTAAGTAGGGTAGGATGGTGGCTTGTGGTTAGCACTGTACCGTGTAGGGTAGGACGGCGGCTCTGGGTTAGCACTGTACTGTATTTAGGGTAGGACGGCGGCTCAGGGTTAGCACTACTGTATATAGGGATAGGGTAGGACGGCGGCTCAGGGTTAGCACTGTACTGTACATAGGGTAGGACGGTGGCTCGGGGTTAGGACTATATAGGGTATGACGGTGGCTCCGGATTAGTACTGTATATAAGGTAGGATGGCGGCTCGGGGTCAGTACTGTAGGGTAGAATGGTGGCTCGGGGTTAGCACTGTACTGTATGTAGGGTAGGACGGCAGCTCGGGTTAGTACTGTACTGTACATAGGGTAGTACGGCGGCTCAGGGTTAGGTCTGTATATAGGGTAGGATGATGGCTCAGGATTAGCACTACTGTATGTAGGGTAGGATGGTGGCTCGGGGTTAGCACTGTACTGTATATAGGGTAGGACGCTGGCTTAGGGTTAGCACTGTACTGTATATAGGGTAGGACGCTGGCTAGGGGTTAGCACTGTACTGTATGTAGGGTAGGACGGCAGCTCGGGGTTAGCACTGTAGTGTGTATAGGGTAGGATGCTGGCTTAGGGTTAGCACTGTACTGTACAGTCATGGCCAAAAGTTTTGAGAATGACACAAATATTAATTTTTACAAAGTCTACTGCTTCACTTTTTCTAATGGCAATTTGCATATACTCCAGAATGTTATAAAGAGTGATCAGCTTAACAGCAATTACTTGCAAAGTCAATATTTGGCTAGAAAATGAACTTTATCCCACAAAACACATTTCAACATCATTGCAGCCCTGCCTTCAAAGGACTAGCTAACCTCTTTTCAGTGATTGCTCCATTAACACAGGTGTGGGTGTTGATGAGGACATGGCTGGAGATCAATCTGTCATGATTAAGTAAGAATGACACCACTGGACACTTTAAAAGGAGTCTGGTGCTTGGCATCATTGTTTCTCTTCTGTTAACCATGGTTATCTCTAAAGAAATACGTGCAGTCATCATTGCAATGCACAAAAATGGCCTAACAGGTAAAGTATCGCAGCTAGAAAGATTGCACCTCAGTCAACAATCTATCGCATCATCAAGAACTTCAAGGAGAGAGGTTCCATTGTTGCCAAAAAGGCTTCAGGGCAACCAAGAAAGACCAGCAAGCGCCAGGACCGTCTCTTAAAAGTGTTTCAGCTGCGGCATCGGGCTACCAGCAGTGCAGAGCTTGCTCAGGAATGGCAGCAGGCAGGTGTGAGTGCATCTGCACGCACTGTGAGGCGGAGACTCTTGGAGCAAGGCCTGGTCTCGAGGGCAGCAAAGAAGCCACTTCTCTCCAGAAAAAACATGGGCAGACTGATATTCTGCAAAAGGTACAGGCAGTGGACTGCTGAGGACTGGGGTAAAGTTATTTTCTCTGATGAATCCCATTTTCGATTGTTTGGGACATCAGGAAAACGCCTCATTCGGAGAAGACAAGGTGAGCGCTACCACCAGTCTTGTCTCATGCCACCTGTTAAGCATCCTGAAACCATTCATGTGCGGGGTTGCTTCTCAGCCAAGGGAATCGGCTCTCTCACAGTCTTGCCTAAAAACACAGCCATGAATAAAGAATGGTACCAGAATGTCCTCCAAGAGCAACTTCTCCCAACCCTCCAAGAGCAGTTTGGCGATCAACAATGCCTTTTCCAGCATGATGGAGCACCTTGCCATAAAGCAAAGGTGATAACTAAATGGCTCAGGGAACAAAACATAGAGATTTTGGGTCCATGGCCTGGAAACTCCCCAGATCTTAATCCCATTGAGAACTTGTGGTCAATCATCAAGAGACGGGTGGACAAACAAAAACCTAAAAATTCTGACAAAATGAAAGCATTGATTGTGCAAGAATGGACTGCTATCAGTCAGGATTTGGTCCAGAAGTTGATTGAGAGCATGCCAGGGAGAATTGCAGAGGTCCTGAAGAAGAAGGGTCAACACTGCAAATATTGACTTGCTGCATTAACTCATTCTAACTGTCAATATAAGCTTTTGTTACTCATATGTTTACAATTATATTTCTGTCTGTGATAAAAACATCTGTCAAACACACATAAAAACCAGAGGGCAGCAGATCATGTGAAAATATAATATTTGTGTCATTCTCAAAACTTTTGGCCATGACTGTATATAGGGTAGGACGCTGGCTCGGGGTTAGCACTGTACTGTATGTAGGGTAGGACGGCAGCTCGGGGTTAGCACTGTACTGTTTATAGGGTATTACGGCGGCTCAGGGTTAGGTCTGTATATAGGGTAGGATGATGGCTTAGGGTCATCCTGCCAGTCTACTATTCCTTCTGGTGACATAAAATATTCAGCAAATCTGTCCCTCATCCTTGAAACAGCCAGTGAACTGCGATTGGTATTGTTCTGGTAATCATGTAATGTGGATTCCTGAGAGTGGTCCTCAATGGAAATCTGTTCCTTGCAAATAACAAAATTATGCAGGACCACGCACGCTTTTATTACTTCGTCCACAGTCTCAGTCTTTAAATTTATCGCTGTCAATAGTACACGCCATTTTGCTGTCGGGATACCAAAAGTGCACTCCACCATTCTTCTTGCTCTTGTGAGCCGGTAATTAAAAATGCTTTTTGTATGGGTCAGTCCTCTGCTGGCATAAGGTTTTAAGAGGTGTTCAGAGAGCTGGAATGCCTCATCACCAACACACACGAAAGGCATAGGTGGCCCAGAGGTTTGAGGCAGCGGCCTAGGGGGTGGGAAATTGAAGGTGTTCCCGTACAGTCGACAACCCATCGCAGAGAGTTTGAAGACCTGTGAATCATTTGACCGTCCGTATGCCCCAATGTCCCCAGCTATGAACTTATATTCTGCGTCAGCGATGGCCATCAGGACAACAGAAAAATATTTCTTGTAATTGAAATATTCGGATCCTGTTCCCGCTGGCTTCACAATCCGGATATGTTTCCCATCAACAGCTCCAAGGCAATTGGGAAACTGGCAGATCTGTAGAAACTTCTCCGCAATTTGCATCCACCTCTCTGTAGTCGGCTCAGGAAGAAATTCACCAACCAAACAGTCCCACAGTGCATGGCAGGTGTGCTTGATGATGCCCGATATCGTAGATATTCCAAGTCGAAACTGAAAATGTAGTGAGGAGAGCGATTCTCCACTTGCAAGGAATCTGTAAACAAAAAAGAAAAAAAAATTAGCTCACAATCACAGCATTACATTGCAGAACTCAGCTATAACAATTGGAGATACACAAAAAATTCATTTTAATGAAATAAACAGTTTTTGACCATCTTTTATTGCACTGGTATTACTTTGATTCCCTTTTTCTCCTGTAATAAGAAAAATAACAACAATACAAGTGTGTTCAAGCGAGCAGATCCAGTACATATAGCTTACCTTATAGTGACCATGAGACGCTCCGCCGGAGAAATCGAGAAGCGGCAATAGGTGTCGGATCTTCGGATCTGTTCTCCAATACGCTCCACCAAGATATCAAAATTGACGCATAATGCGCTGCTCGATCTTTCCTCCATAACGATAATCTTCAAGCGATTCGCCTCCGCAGTAAAATCCACAGGATTCTTGAAGATATTGCCAATAATCACATCCATCTTCACCAGTCACTTGCTCTTCTTTCCAACCGGCACTTTGCTCCTCTACAACCTGTCAAAGATGGGCTGTAGGAACACTGTATATATAGGTTTCCAGTAGCCAATCATGTTTGGAAACAAAAGGGGCGTTTTGAAAACCTCTAGATGGATCAGGCAGAAAACCGGATCCGACTCATCAGGTTTTTCATAAAATAGCCGCTCCGGCGCGACGCTGGATCACGCCTGACGTCAAAAAACTGATGTGTGAAAGTAGCCTTATATGCACAAGATGCACTAAGAACAGGGCGGAACTATCGTGGAAGCAGGGGAAGCAGCTGCCACAGGGCCCGTCCCTGCTGCAGCTGCTTCACCTACCACCAGGGCCGCCATCAGGGCATTACAGCCCTGACTGGCGTATGGGGCCCGATCAGCAGAGGGGGCCCGCACCGGGCCCCGTCGCCTACCGATCGGGCCCCGCCCCCAGCGTCCAGGACACAGGTTCAGTTACTCTATTACCGTGCGTGCCCGCACGGTAATAACGCTGCCAGCCATTCGGAGGCTGGCAGCTGACGTCAGCGCGCACGTCGCCGGCGCCTGACATTGTCAGTTGCCGGCGAGTGCACGCTTTCTGTGGAGTATGGATCTCTCGCCGCTAGAACGCGGCAAGGTAAGGAGAAAGATTGGGCAAGACTGGGGGAAGAATGGAGAGTGGGCAAGACTGGGGGCAGAATGGAGAGTGGGCAAGACTGGGGGCAGAATGGAGATGGGGCAGGACTGGGGGCAGAATGGAGACGGGGCAGGACTGGGGGCAGAATGGAGATGGGCAGGACTGGGGGCAGAATGGAGAGTGAGCAGGACTGGGGGCAGAATGGAGATGGGGCAGGACTGGGGGCAGAATGGAGAGTGGGCAGGACTGGGGCAGAAGAGACGGGCAGGACTGGGGCAGAATGGAGATGGGCAGGACTGGGGGCAGAATGAAGACGGGGCAGAAGAGAGTGGGCAGGACTGGGGGCAGAATGGAGACGGGCAGGACTGGGGCAGAATGGAGACTGGGCAGGACTGGGGCAGAATGGAGAGGGGCAGGACTGGGGGCAGAATGGAGACGGGGCAGGACTGGGGGCAGAATGGAGAGGGCAACTGGGGGCAGAATGGAGACGTGGGCAGACTGGGGGCAGAATGGAGATGGGGCAGGACTGGGGGCAGAATGGAGAGGGGCAGACTGGGGGCAGAATGGAGAGGGCAGGACTGGGGGCAGAATGGAGAGGGGCAGGACTGGGGGCAGAATGGAGAGGGGCAGACTGGGGGCAGAATGGAGAGGGCAGGACTGGGGGCAGAATGGAGAGGGCAGGACTGGGGGCAGAATGGAGATGGGGCAGGACTGGGGCAGAATGGAGGAGAGAGAGGGCAGGACTGGGGGCAGAATGGAGACTGGGGCAGGACTGGGGGCAGAATGGAGAGTGGGCAGGACTGGGGGCAGAAGGAGAGTGGCAGGACTGGGGGCAGAATGGAGACGGGGCAGGACTGGGGGCAGAATGGAGACGGGCAGGACTGGGGGCAGAATGGAGACGGGGCAGGACTGGGGGCAGAATGGAGAGTGGGCAGGACTGGGGCAGAATGGAGACGGGGCAGGACTGGGGCAGAATGGAGACAGCTGGGCAGGAATGTGGGCAGAATGGAGGGGCAGGACTGGGGCAGAATGGTGAAGAGGGGAGGAATTTTGGGCAGAATGGAGATGGGGCAGGACTGGGGCCCCGAAAACAGCAGGCCTCATTACAATGCTGCAGATGGCGACCAAAATGGTCGCCAAAGCGGCTAAAAATTTGCAAATGGCGACTGGATTATTCAATCCATTCGCCGTTTGCGATTAGTGATTTTTTTAAAAAATATATATTTTTATTTAAAATGGCGGGGGGGGGGGCCCATTGTGAATTTTGCTGTGGGGCCCTGCCGTTCCTAGTTACGCCCCTGACTAAGAACTAAATGAAAAACTAGGTCTGAGCTGAAAAAGTAAGTTAATGTGTATGCAAAATGTAAATGCATATTAACACATGACCATTACACAGAGAAAACAAGAAACAAATATAAAATAAAAAAAATATATTGCACAAAATGCATGAAGGTAGTAATAATAATAAGGGTATTTGGTAAACATAATTTTGATCAAAAGAATGTACAAGCCATCCCGCCACGTCAAGGCAACCAGGGTCGGACTGGCCCACCGGAGAACTGGAGGATTCTCCGGTGGGCCCTGGCATCTGGGGGGCCCTGGCACCTGCTGGCATACAGGGGCCAGTTGCCTAGGGCCCCCGCTGCTCCAGGGGCCCCCAGCCGGTGGCGTGTCGCTAATAGCGGTACACCACGCAGCTGCCATGGGGGCCCCGTGCCAGCGAAGCAGCAGCGGGTGACAGGAGGCAGGAGCCCCTGTCCCCGCTGCTAAAAGAGAAATGAATATTCACTGCTTCCCACGTCCACATGGGCGTGGGAAGCAGTGAATATCATTACTTACCTGTCACCCGCTCCACTTGCTGAGCGCCGCTGTCCTCGGGTCCTCTTGCTGCAATGTTCAGGCAGAGGGCGCGATGACGTCATTAGTGTGCGCCGCTCCCTCTGCCTGAGCATTCACTGCCGGAGGACCGAAGACAGCGGCGCTCAGCAGTGGACCCGGTGACAGGTAAATCTCTCAGGTGCCGGGGCCCTGAGCCAGCAGTGACACCGGCACCTGTCCCCCATAGCGCGCCGGTGTCCCCGCCTGCTCAGGACACCGGCACCTGGCCCCCAGCGACGAGAGGTGAGTATGTCTTTTTTTGCAGCAGCAGCTGCTTCAGCATAAAGGGGCCTATAAAATGCAGCATCTATGGGGGCATAATCTGTGGAGCATTTATGGGGGCATAATCTGTGGAGCATTTATTGGGGCATAATCTATGGGGGCATAATCTGTGAAGCATCTATGGGGCATAATCTGTGGAGCATTTATGGGGGCATAATCTATGGGGGCATAATCTGTGAAGCATCTATGGGGGCATAATCTGTGAAGCATCTATGGGGGCATAATCTGTGGAGCATCTATGGGGGCATAATCTATGGAGCATCTATGGGGCATAATCTGTGGAGCATTTATGGGGGCATAATCTATGGGGGCATAATCTGTGGAGCATTTATGGGGGCATAATCTATGGAGCATCTATGGGGGCATAATCTATGGAGCATCTATGGGGCATAATCTATGGAGCATCTATGGGGCACAATCTATGGAGCTTCTATGGGGGCATAATCTAAGGAGCATCTATGGGGGTATAATCTATGGGGGCATAATCTATGGAGCATCTATGGGGGCATAATCTATGGAGCATCTATGGGGCACAATCTATGGAGCTTCTATGGGGGCATAATCTAAGGAGCATCTATGGGGGTATAATCTATGGGGGCATAATCTGGGGGCATAATCTATGGAGCATCTATGGGGGCATAATCTATGGAGCATCTATGGGGCACAATCTATGGAGCTTCTATGGGGGCATAATCTAAGGAGCATCTATGGGGGTATAATCTATGGGGGCATAATCTATGGAGCATCTATGGGGCATAATCTATGGAGCATCTATGGGGGCATAATCTGTGGAGCATTTATGGGGGCATAATCTATGGGGGCATAATCTGTGAAGCATCTATGGGGGCATAATCTGTGAAGCATCTATGGGGGCATAATCTATGGAGCTTCTATGGGGGCATAATCTAAGGAGCATCTATGGGGGCATAATCTATGGGGCATAATCTAAGGAGCATTTATGGGGGCATAATCTATGGAGCATCTATAGGGGCATAATCTATGGGGGCACAATCTATGGAGCATCTATGGGGGCATAATACATGGGCAGCATATGGGGCACAATCTATGGAGCATCTTGTGGGGCATAATACATGGGGCAGCATATGGGGCACAATCTATGGAGCATCTTGTGGGGCATAATACATGGGGCAGCATATGGGGCATAATCTCATTTTCCACCCTAGGCTTATACTCGAGTCTATAAGTTTTCCAGTTTTTTGTGGCAAAATTAGGGGGGTCGGCTTAAACTCGAGTATATATGATATCTGTTGTGAATGTGTTAGAAATGAATTCTGAGCAGAAGCTCCCTCTGGTGGTTACAAACAGTACTGAACCATTCAATGAAGATTGTGAAGATTGGCAATCAGGAGTTACAGACTGGTCTTATATAAGGGAGGTTCCCTCCCATCATGTTTGCCGGTGATCAATTGTTCTTGTCTCAACTGTGGTTCCTGGTTCACTTTGAAGCTTGCTGAGTCTTGCCTGCATCTTCTGCTATCAGATAAAATATTTTCTGCTTTTATTTTTGTGCTTGCTTTTTGCATTGTTCTCTGCACTTCTGTGGAGGTCAGCCAGGTCCCCTCCGGGGGCTTGTGCTCCTCTCAGTTTATCTGAGCCACTGTTATTTGTTCATTTGCCTTTTCCAGTTTTTTCAGTGGCTGCGGCTTAGTTTTGTTACACCAGAGAACTAATTTAGGTGGTAGAGGTCGTGTGATCTCAGGTGTTTTTGCAATTAGTAGAGTTGGTATTTTTTAGGGTTTTTTGGATTGCAGTAAGTGTCCTTCCTATCCTTTTCTTTCTAGGAAGATTGGGCCCCAACATTTGCTCATACTATTTTCTGTCTGTGTCTATTTCCTCTTGTCTAACCGCCATTACATGTTTGGGGGCTTCCTATGTTCTTTGGGGATCTGCTCCAGGGCAGATAGCTTTCCTCTTTCTATCTTTAGGTGTAGTTAACCTCTCAGGCTGTGACGAGGCGTCTTGGACCAACTTAGGAACGCTCCACGGCTGCCTTTAGTTGTGGTGGTTAGTCAGGGTACTGCAATCCAGTAGATTCCAACCTCTCTGGTGTATTGCCGTTTTTGCCTGCTCTCCTTAGCTACCAAATCATAACAGTATCACCGGCCTAAACTGAAAATTATATTGTACTCACAGAAGGGAAAAATAGTGTGGGAAAAAAAAAAAAAAGAGTTGTCAGAGATTTTTTTTTTTTTCTGTTTGTTGCATTTTTTTTTCCCTCTTTTTCTCTGGGTGCTGAAGATTTTTTTTTCTCTCAATGGAGTTTGCACAGTTGTCTGGCCGTGTGGATCAGCTTGCCACTGAAGTTCGGAGTATTGCTACCTATCTTGCAGGGTTGCCGGTTGTGGAACCTAGGATCCCCATGCCAGATTTGTTTTTAGGGGATCGAGCTAAATTTCTGAATTTCAAAAATAACTGTAAGTTGTTTTTTGCCTTAAAACCTAAGTCCTCAGGGAACGCAGCACAGCAGGATCAAATTGTCATCTCTCTCCTGCGCGGCGATCCTCAGGATTGGGCTTTTTCCCTGACACTTGGGGACCCTGTTTTGAGTAATGTTGATGCATTTTTTCTGGCTCTGGGGTTATTGTACGATGAACCTAATGTCACTGATCATGCTGTAAAAACCTTGTTGGCATTAAATCAGGGGCTTGAGGACGCTGAGTTATACTGTCAGAAATTCAGAAAGTGGGCAGTCCTGACCAAATGGAATGATGATGCTTTGGCAGCCCTTTTTCAGAAGGGTCTGTCAGAGAATGTAAAAGATGTTATGGTGGGTTTCCCTGCTCCCTCTGGTCTCAATGATTCTATGTCATTAGCAATTCAAATTGACAGACGTTTGCGTGAGCGTAGAGGTATGCGTGGAGTAGTGTTGCCTTGTGAACCAGCTTCTGAACCCATGCAGTGTGATAGAGTGGCTTCTGGGGCACAGCGTCATGAGTTTCGAAAATGCAATGGGTTATGTTTCTACTGTGGTGATGCCTCTCATGCTATTTCAGTCTGCCCTAAGCGGGGAAGACGTTTTGCACGCTCAGTTGTCTTGGGTAGTGTTCAGACTAAATTTCTGTTGACTGTTACCCTGATTTGCTCCCTGTCCACATTTTCTGCTCAGGCTTTTGTTGATTCGGGAGCAGCTATCAACCTGATGGATTTTGATTTTGCCAAACGTTGTGGGTTTCCCTTGATACCCCTACGGAAGTCTATTCCCCTACTGGGGATTGATTCTACCCCTTTGGCTGAGAATAAACCCCAGTTCTCTACTCAGGTGATAATGAGGGTTGAACCTGATCATCAGGAGAGTTGCAAATTTTTGGTGCTGTATAATCTGCATGACATTATTGTACTAGGTTTCCCTTGGTTACAGTCTCATAATCCTGTTTTGGATTGGAAATCTGTGTCTTTAACCAGTTGGGGCTGCCAATGTGTTAATGCCAGCACTCCTGTTTTTTCTGCCTCTCCCCAGGCTCAGGATGTTCCTGTCTTTTTGACTGATTTTTCTGATGTGTTTAGCGAAAGTAAATCTGCATCCTTGCCCCCCCATAGGAGCTATGACTGCGCTATTGAATTAGTGCCTGGTAGTAAATTCCCTAAAGGTCGCCTTTTTAACTTGTCTGTACCTGAACATGACGCTATGCGGTCTTATATCAAGGAGTCATTGGAGAAGGGTCATATCAGACCATCCTCTTCACCCTTGGGTGCCGGTTTTTTCTTTGTGGCCAAAAAGGATGGTTCATTAAGGCCGTGTATTGATTATCGTCTCTTGAGCAATATCACTGTGAAATATCAATATCCGTTACCCTTGATTTCTGACCTGTTTTCCAGGGTGAAAAGTGCTACTTGGTTTACCAAGCTTGACCTCAGGGGGGGCGTATAACCTTATTCGCATTAAGCACGGGGATGAATGGAAGACGGCATTTAATACCCCAGAGGGGCATTTTGAGTACCTAGTGATGCCCTTTGGGCTCACTAATGCTCCTTCTGTCTTCCAGTCCTTCATGAATGACATTTTCAGGGATTTTGTGGATAAATTTCTGATTGTTTATTTGGATGATATCTTGGTTTTTTCCAATGACTGGGACTCTCATGTGAAACATGTTCGGACTGTGTTCCAGATTTTGAGAGAGAATGCTCTGTATGTGAAGGGATCAAAGTGTCTTTTTGGCGTACAGAGGATCTCATTTCTGGGATTCATTTTGTCCCCATCTGTTATTGAAATGGACCCGGTCAAAGTTCAGGCCATCTGTGATTGGGTCCAACCTACTTCATTAATGGCTCTTCAGAGATTCTTGGGTTTTGCCAATTTTTATCGTAAATTTATTGGTAATTTCTCTGTTATTATTAAACCATTGACTGATTTGACCAAAAAGGGTTCTGATGTGGTGAATTGGCCTCCTGAGGCAGTCTCTGCGTTTCAGGAACTTAAGCAGAGATTCACTTCTGCTCTGTTCTATGACAGCCTGATGTTTCTCTGCCATTTCAGGTGGAGGTTGATGCCTCTGAAATTGGGGCAGGTGCCGTTTTGTCCCAAAGAGATCCAGAGACCTCTAAAAGTAACCCTTGTGCCTTTTTCTCTCGAAAATTTTCTCCAACTGAACGTAATTATGACGTGGGTAATCGGGAGTTATTGGCCATGAAGTGGGCTTTTGAAGAGTGGAGACATTGGCTGGAGGGAGCCAAACATCAGGTGGTGGTCCTCACAGACCATAAGAATCTGGTTTATCTGGAATCAGCCAAGCGACTTAATCCTAGACAGGCCAGGTGGGCCTTGTTTTTCACACGTTTTAATTTTGTGGTTTCCTTTCTTCCTGGCACTAAGAATGTTAAGGCGGATGCCCTCTCGAGGAGTTTCCTTGCGGACTCTCCTGAGTTATCTGATCCTGCTGTTATTTTGAAAGAGGGTGTAGTTCGTTCCGCCATCTCGCCCAATTTGAGACTGGCTCTGGAAGGGTGTCAGGAGGATAAACCCGAGCACTGCCCTATTGGGAAATTGTTTGTCCCAGACCGGTGGAAAAAGAGTGTGATGTCTGAGATTCATTGTTCCGCGTTGGCCGGTCATCCTGGAATTTTTGGTACCAGAGACTTGGTTAGTCGGTCCTTTTGGTGGCCAACTTTGTCTCGTGACGTCAGGGAATTTGTGCAGTCCTGTGGGACTTGCTCTCGCTCCAAGCCTTGCTCTCGCTCTAGTGGTTTGTTGATGCCATTGCCTGTGCCCAAGAGACCATGGACCCATATCTCTATGGATTTTATTTCGACCTCCCTGTTTCTCAGAGAATGACCGTTATCTGGGTGATTTGTGATAGGTTTTCCAAAATGATACATCTTGTGCATTACCTAAGTTGCCTTCCTCCTCCGAATTGGTGCCTTTGTTCCTTCATCACGTGGTTCGGTTACACGGCATTCCTGAGAACATTGTGTCTGACAGAGGAGTCCAGTTTGTTTCCAGATTTTGGAGGACTTTTTGTTCTAACTTGGTGTTCAATTGTCTTTCTCCTGGCTTTTCATCCTCAGACCAATGGACAAACTGAGAGAACAAACCAGACATTGGAGACTTACCTTAGATGCTTTGTGTCTGCTGATCAAGATGACTGGGTCTCTTTTTTGCCTTTGGCTGAGTTTGCTCTTAATAATAGGGCTAGCTCTGCAACTTTGATGTCTCCATTTTTCTGCAATTTTGGGTTTCACCCTCGATTTTCTTCGGGACAGACGGAGGCTTCTGTCTGTCCGGGTGTTGACTCTGTTGTGGAGCATATGCAGCAGATTTGGGACCAGGTAGTGGAGAGGTTGTCCCTCTCTCAGGAGAGGGCCCAGCGGTTTGCCAACCGGCATAGGACTGATGTTCCTCGGTTTGAAGTGGGGACTTGGTCTGGTTGTCCTCAAGAAAATCCCTATGAGAGTTGCATCTCCTAAGTTTAAGCCTAGGTTCATTGGACCTTATAAGATCATGGAGATTCTTAATCCTGTTTCTTTCATTTACTTCTTCCAGGGACATTTAAGATCCATAACGTGTTCCACAAGTCCTTATTGAAGAGGTTTGTTGAGCCAGTGGGTTCCTATGGCTGCGCCTCCTGACCCTGTTTTGGTTGAGGGCAATCTGGAGTATGTGGTTGAGAAAATATTGGTTTCTCGTTTTTCTAGACGGAAACTCCAGTATTTGGTTAAGTGGAGAGGTTATGGTCAGGAGGACAATTCTTGGGTGTTTGCTTCGGACATCCATGCTAGGAGACTGATCCGTGCGTATCACAGAGCTCATCCTGACAGACCTGGTTGCCCAAATGAGGGTTCGGTGACCCCTCCTCATGGGGGGGGGTAACTGTTGTGAATGTGTTAGAAATTAATTCTGAGCAGAAGCTCCCTCTGGTGGTTACAAACAGTACTGAACCATTCAATGAAGATTATGAAGATTGGCAATCAGGAGTTACAGACTGGTCTTATATAAGGGAGGTTCCCTCCCATCATGTTTGCCGGTGATCAATTGTTCTTGTCTCAACTGTGGTTCCTGGTTCACTTTGAAGCTTGCTGAGTCTTGCCTGCATCTTCTGCTATCAGATAAGATATTTTCTGCTTTTATTTTTGTGCTTGCTTTTTGCATTGTTCTCTGCACTTCTGTGGAGGTCAGCCAGGTCCCCTCCGGGGGCTTGTGCTCCTCTCAGTTTATATGAGCCACTGTTATTTGTTCATTTGCCTTTTCCAGTTTTTTCAGTGGCTGCGGCTTAGTTTTGTTACACCCAGAGAACTAATTTAGGTGGTAGAGGTCGTGTGATCTCAGGTGTTTTTGCAATTAGTAGAGTTGGTATTTTTTAGGGTTTTTTGGATTGCAGTAAGTGTCCTTCCTATCCTTTTCTTTCTAGGAAGATTGGGCCCCAACATTTGCTCATACTATTTTCTGTCTGTGTCTATTTCCTCTTGTCTAACCGCCATTACATTTTGGGGGCTTCCTATGTTCTTTGGGGATCTGCTCCAGGGCAGATAGCTTTCCTCTTTCTATCTTTAGGTGTAGTTAACCTCTCAGGCTGTGACGAGGCGTCTTGGACCAACTTAGGAACGCTCCACGGCTGCCTTTAGTTGTGGTGGTTAGTCAGGTACTGCAATCCAGTAGATTCCAACCTCTCTGGTGTATTGCCGTTTTTGCCTGCTCTCCTTAGCTACCAAATCATAACAGTATCACCGGCCTAAACTGAAAATTATATTGTACTCACAGAAGGGAAAAATAGTGTGGGAAAAAAAAAAAAAAGAGTTGTCAGAGATTTTTTTTTTTTTCTGTTTGTTGCATTTTTTTTTTCCCTCTTTTTCTCTGGGTGCTGAAGATTTTTTTTTCTCTCAATGGAGTTTGCACAGTTGTCTGGCCGTGTGGATCAGCTTGCCACTGAAGTTCGGAGTATTGCTACCTATCTTGCAGGGTTGCCGGTTGTGGAACCTAGGATCCCCAGCCAGATTTGTTTTTAGGGGATCGAGCTAAATTTCTGAATTTCAAAATAACTGTAAGTTGTTTTTTTGCCTTAAAACCTAAGTCCTCAGGGAACGCAGCACAGCAGGATAAAATTGTCATCTCTCTCCTGCGCGGCGATCCTCAGATTGGGCTTTTTCCCTGACACTTGGGGACCCTGTTTTGAGTAATGTTGATGCATTTTTTTCTGCTCTGGGGTTATTGTACGATGAACCTAATGTCTCTGATCATGCTGTAAAAACCTTGTTGGCATTAAATCAGGGCTTGAGGACGCTGAGTTATACTGTCAGAAATTCAGAAAGTGGGCAGTCCTGACCAAATGGAATGATGATGCTTAGGCAGCCCTTTTTCAGAAGGGTCTGTCAGAGAATGTAAAAGATGTTATGGTGGGTTTCCCTGCTCCCTCTGGTCTCAATGATTCTATGTCATTAGCAATTCAAATTGACAGACGTTTGCGTGAGCGTAGAGGTATGCGTGGAGTAGTGTTGCCTTGTGAACCAGCTTCTGAACCCATGCAGTGTGATAGAGTGGCTTCTGGGGCACAGCGTCATGAGTTTCGAAAATGCAATGGGTTATGTTTCTACTGTGGTGATGCCTCTCATGCTATTTCAGTCTGCCCTAAGTGGGGAAGACGTTTTGCACGCTCAGTTGTCTTGGGTAGTGTTCAGACTAAATTTCTGTTGACTGTTACCCTGATTTGCTCCCTGTCCACATTTTCTGCTCAGGCTTTTGTTGATTCGGAAGCAGCTATCAACCTGATGGATTTTGATTTTGCCAAACGTTGTGGGTTTCCCTTGATACCCTACGGAAGTCTATTCCCCTACTGGGGATTGATTCTACCCCTTTGGCTGAGAATAAACCCCAGTCTCTACTCAGGTGATAATGAGGGTTGAACCTGATCATCAGGAGAGTTGCAAATTTTTTGGTGCTGTATAATCTGCATGACATTATTGTACTAGGTTTCCCTTGGTTACAGTCTCATAATCCTGTTTTGGATTGGAAATCTGTGTCTTTAACCAGTTGGGGCTGCCAATGTGTTAATGCCAGCACTCCTGTTTTTTCTGCCTCTCCCCAGGCTCAGGATGTTCCTGTCTTTTTGACTGATTTTTCTGATGTATTTAGCAAAAGTAAATCTGCATCCTTGCCCCCCCATAGGAGCTATGACTGCGCTATTGAATTAGTGCCTGGTAGTAAATTCCCTAAAGGTCGCCTTTTTAACTTGTCTGTACCTGAACTGACGCTATGCGGTCTTATATCAAGGAGTCATTGGAGAAGGGTCATATCAGACCATCCTCTTCACCCTTGGGTGCCGGTTTTTTCTTTGTGGCCAAAAAGGATGGTTCATTAAGGCCGTGTATTGATTATCGTCTCTTGAGCAATATCACTGTGAAATATCAATATCCGTTACCCTTGATTTCTGACCTGTTTTCCAGGGTGAAAAGTGCTACTTGGTTTACCAAGCTTGACCTCAGGGGGGCGTATAACCTTATTCGCATTAAGCACGGGGATGAATGGAGCCATCTGTGATTGGGTCCAACCTACTTCATTAATGGCTCTTCAGAGATTCTTGGGTTTTGCCAATTTTATCGTAAATTTATTGGTAATTTCTCTGTTATTGTTAAACCATTGACTGATTTGACCAAAAAGGGTTCTGATGTGGTGAATTGGCCTCCTGAGGCAGTCTCTGCGTTTCAGGAACTTAAGCAGAGATTCACTTCTGCTCCTGTTCTATGACAGCCTGATGTTTCTCTGCCATTTCAGGTGGAGGTTGATGCCTCTGAAATTGGGGCAGGTGCCGTTTTGTCCCAAAGAGATCCAGAGACCTCTAAAAGTAACCCTTGTGCCTTTTTCTCTCGAAAATTTTCTCCAACTGAACGTAATTATGACGTGGGTAATCGGGAGTTATTGGCCATGAAGTGGGCTTTTGAAGAGTGGAGACATTGGCTGGAGGGAGCCAAACATCAGGTGGTGGTCCTCACGGACCATAAGAATCTGGTTTATCTGGAATCAGCCAAGCGACTTAATCCTAGACAGGCCAGGTGGGCCTTGTTTTTCACACGTTTTAATTTTGTGGTTTCCTTTCTTCCTGGCACTAAGAATGTTAAGGCGGATGCCCTCTCGAGGAGTTTTCCTTGCGGACTCTCCTGAGTTATCTGATCCTGCTGTTATTTTGAAAGAGGGTGTAGTTCGTTCCGCCATCTCGCCCAATTTGAGACTGGCTCTGGAAGGGTGTCAGGAGGATAAACCCGAGCACTGCCCTATTGGGAAATTGTTTGTCCCAGACCGGTGGAAAAAGAGTGTGATGTCTGAGATTCATTGTTCCGCGTTGGCCGGTCATCCTGGAATTTTTGGTACCAGAGACTTGGTTAGTCGGTCCTTTTGGTGGCCAACTTTGTCTCGTGACGTCAGGGAATTTGTGCAGTCCTGCGGGACTTGCTCTTGCTCCAAGCCTTGCTCTCGCTCTAGTGGTTTGTTGATGCCATTGCCTGTGCCCAAGAGACCATGGACCCATATCTCTATGGATTTTATTTCCGACCTCCCTGTTTCTCAGAGAATGACCGTTATCTGGGTGATTTGTGATAGGTTTTCCAAAATGATACATCTTGTGCCATTACCTAAGTTGCCTTCCTCCTCCGAATTGGTGCCTTTGTTCCTTCATCACGTGGTTCGGTTACACGGCATTCCTGAGAACATTGTGTCTGACAGAGGAGTCCAGTTTGTTTCCAGATTTTGGAGGACTTTTTGTTCTAAACTTGGTGTTCAATTGTCTTTCTCCTCGGCTTTTCATCCTCAGACCAATGGACAAACTGAGAGAACAAACCAGACATTGGAGACTTACCTTAGATGCTTTGTGTCTGCTGATCAAGATGACTGGGTCTCTTTTTTGCCTTTGGCTGAGTTTGCTCTTAATAATAGGGCTAGCTCTGCAACTTTGATGTCTCCATTTTTCTGCAATTTTGGGTTTCACCCTCGATTTTCTTCGGGACAGACGGAGGCTTCTGTCTGTCCGGGTGTTGACTCTGTTGTGGAGCATATGCAGCAGATTTGGGACCAGGTAGTGGAGAGGTTGTCCCTCTCTCAGGAGAGGGCCCAGCGGTTTGCCAACCGGCATAGGACTGATGTCCTCGGTTTGAAGTGGGGGACTTGGTCTGGTTGTCCTCAAGAAATATCCCTATGAGAGTTGCATCTCCTAAGTTTAAGCCTAGGTTCATTGGACCTTATAAGATCATGGAGATTCTTAATCCTGTTTCCTTTCATTTACTTCTTCCAGGGACATTTAAGATCCATAACGTGTTCCACAAGTCCTTATTGAAGAGGTTTGTTGAGCCAGTGGTTCCTATGGCTGCGCCTCCTGACCCTGTTTTGGTTGAGGGCAATCTGGAGTATGTGGTTGAGAAAATATTGGTTTCTCGTTTTTCTAGACGGAAACTCCAGTATTGGATGAACTCTTTATGCATCAAATGGCCAAGTTCTCCAAAAAATATGACATAGTGGTCATGGGAGATTTCAACTATCCAGACATTTGTTGGGAATCTCTCTCAGGCAAAACTAACAGGTCCAGGAAATTCTTATCCTCTCTTGCTGACAACTTTATCTTCCAAAAGGTAATGGAGAAAACAAGGGGATCTGCTACCTTGGATCTAATCCTCATAAACAGGGAGGAAATGGTGGAGGAGGTAAGAGTGGCTGGGACCCTAGGAGGTAGTGACCATGCTATTTTAGAATTTTGGATAACAAGAGGAGGAAGACCTGTGAAGACTCAGACGTCAAGGTTAGATTTCAGAAAGGCAGATTTTAAGGAACTCAGAAAGAGAATTGGAGGGATCCAATGGCTGGATATCCTTAAGGACAAAAATGTCCAGGAAGGATGGAAAATCTTGAAAAATGAGATTCTCAAAGCACAATCGTTAACAATTCCGAAAAGAGGGAAGAATGGGAAGCATTTAAGGAAACCAGGATGGATGAACACAGAACTTAAACACATGATTAAAAGGAAGAAAGAAATGTTTATCAAATGGAAAGAGGGAGGCATATCTAAAGAAGAATATAATGCCGTCTGCAGAACCTGCAGGGCACAAATCAGATTATCTAAAGCTGACAATGAATTAAGGCTTGCAAGTGACGTCAAAAGCAACAAAAAAGGATTTTGGGGATACGTCAAAAGTAAAAGAAAAGTCAAAGATGCTATAGGATTTTTACAGGATGAAAATGATGAAATGGTAAGTCAGGATGTTGAGAAGGCTGAACTTTTAAATTCCTATTTTGCATCTGTTTTCTCTCAGAAAGGAAATGTAACATCAACTGATCTTCACTGTCCTATTAAAGGAATAGAAGAATCCAGGATATCTATAAACAGAAAGACAGTGAGGAAACACTTAGCTAACCTAAATGAATTCAAGTCTCCAGGTCCAGATGAATTACACCCCAGGGTACTGAAGGAGATAGCAGAAGAAATTCTTGAACCACTGTCCATAATCTTTGAAAATTCTTGGAGAACAGGAGAAGTCCCAGAAGACTGGAGAAGAGCAAATGTTGTTCCTATCTTCAAAAAGGGGAAGAAGGTGGACCCAGGGAACTACAGGCCGGTGAGTCTGACTTCTATACCAGGAAAGATCTTTGAACAAATTATTAAAGAACATGTATGCAAGTACCTGGATAAGAATGAAGTGATTAAACAGAGTCAGCATGGGTTTGTAACTAATAAGTCATGTCAGACTAACTTAATTTCCTTCTATGACAGAATCACTGACTGGGTGGATCAGGGAAATGCTGTAGATATAGTATATCTTGACTTCAGCAAAGCATTTGACAAAGTATCTCACACAATCCTTATTGAAAAAATGACTAAGTATGGAATGGACAAGGCAACTGTTAGGTGGATTCATAACTGGCTTAGTGATCGGACCCAAAGAGTGGTTGTAAATGGCTGCACATCCAGTTGGAAGAATGTCTCAAGTGGGGTACCACAAGGCTCTGTTTTGGGCCCTGTATTGTTCAACATCTTTATCAATGATTTAGATGAAGGAATTGAGGGTAAACTGATCAAATTTGCTGATGACACAAAGCTAGGAGGGGTAGCTAATACTAGAGAAGAGAGAGAGAGGATTCAAAAAGATATACATAAACTGGAGCAGTGGGCAGCAACTAACAGAATGGATTTTAACAGGGAAAAATGCAAAGTACTACATCTGGGCAATAAAAATGAAAAAAGCATATACAAAATGGGAGGAATAGGGCTAAGTAACAGCACATGTGAAAAAGACTTGGGTATACTAATTGATCACAGACTTAACATGAGTCAACAGTGTGATGCAGCAGCAAAAAAGGGAAATGCAATTCTAGGATGTATCAACAGAAGCATACAGTCTAGATCACGTGAGGTCATTATTGCCCTCTACTCCTCTTTGGTCAGACCTCATCTGGAATACTGTGTCCAGTTTTGGGCACCACATTTTAAAAAAGACATCAACAAACTGGAGCAAGTTCAGAGAAGAGCCACCAGAATGGTGACCGGTCTGCAAACCATGTCCTATGAGGAACGGTTGCAGGATTTGGGAATGTTTAGCTTGCAAAAAAGAAGACTGAGAGGAGACTTAATAGCTGTCTACAAATATCTCAAGGGCTGTCACATTGTAGAAGGATCATCTTTATTCTCATTTGCGCAAGGAAAGACTAGAAGCAATGGGATGAAACTGAATGGGAGGAGACACAGATTAGATATTAGAAAAAACTTTTTGACAGTTAGGGTGATTAATGAGTGGAACAGGCTGCCACAAGAGGTGGTGAGTTCTCCTTCAATGGAAGTCTTCAAACAGAGGCTGGATAGACATCTGTCTGGGATGATTTAGAGAATCCTGCTTTGAGCAGGGGGTTGGACCAGATGACCCAGGAGGTCCCTTCCAACTCTACCATTCTATGATTCTATGATTCTATGTATTTGGTTAAGTGGAGAGGTTATGGTCAGGAGGACAATTCTTGGGTGTTTGCTTCGGACATCCATGCTAGGAGACTGATCCGTGCGTATCACAGAGCTCATCCTGACCGACCTGGTTGCCCAAATGAGGGTTCGGTGACCCCTCCTCATGGGGGGGGTACTGTTGTGAATGTGTTAGAAATGAATTCTGAGCAGAAGCTCCCTCTGGTGGTTACAAACAGTACTGAACCATTCAATGAAGATTATGAAGATTGGCAATCAGGAGTTACAGACTGGTCTTATATAAGGGAGGTTCCCTCCCATCATGTTTGCCGGTGATCAATTGTTCTTGTCTCAACTGTGGTTCCTGGTTCACTTTGAAGCTTGCTGAGTCTTGCCTGCATCTTCTGCTATCAGATAAGATATTTTCTGCTTTTATTTTTGTGCTTGCTTTTTGCATTGTTCTCTGCACTTCTGTGGAGGTCAGCCAGGTCCCCTCCGGGGGCTTGTGCTCCTCTCAGTTTATATGAGCCACTGTTATTTGTTCATTTGCCTTTTCCAGTTTTTTCATATATTTTTTCACATATTCATGACTTTAATGAGCGGTACCACGTGACCGCTAAACACTGGCGCCGGAGACCGTGAAAGAAGAGCAGGGGGGCTGCAGAGACCGCACCGGCGGAGGGGTGAGTATATGCGATATTTACCTGTCCCGTTCTACCGCTGCTCGCCGCTGTGTCCTCGGGTCCTCTTGCTGCGATGTTCAGGCAGAGGCCGCGATGACGTGGTTACTGCGCGCCGCGCCCTCTGCCTGATCATTCTCTGCTGGAGGACCCGGAAGACAGTGGTGCTCAGCGGTGGACCCGGTGACTTGTAAATATCGCAGGTGCCGGGGCCCTGAGCGAGCGGTGACAATGGCACCTGTCCCCCATAGCGCGCCGGTGTCCCCGCCTGCTCAGGACACCGGCACCTGGCCCCCAGCGATGAGAGGTGAGTATGTCTTTTTTTTTTTTTTGCTGCAGCAGCTGCGGCAGCATAAGGGGCCTATTCAATGCAGCATCTATGGGGGCTTAATCTATGGAGCATCTATGGGGGCATAATCTATGTTGGCACAATCTATGGAGCATCTATAGGGGCATAATCTATGGGGTCACAATCTATGGAGCATCTATAGGGGCATAATCAATGGGGCACAATCTTTTGGGACACAATCTATGGAGCATCTATAGGGCATACTCTATGGGGGCATAATACATGGATCATCTATGGGGCATAATACATGGGGCATCTATGGGGGCATAATCTATGGAGCATCTATGGGGGCATAATACATGGGGCATCTATGGGGGCATAATCTGTGGAGCATCTATGGGGCATAATCTGTGGAGCATCTATGGGGCATAATCTATGAAGCATCTATGGGGCATAATCTATGGGGGCACAATCTATGGAGCATCTATGGGGGCATAATCTAAGGAGCATCTATGAGGCACCATCTATGGAGCATCTATGGGGGCACAATCTATAGAGCATCTATGGGGGCACAATCTATGGAACATCTATGGGGCACAATACGTAGGCAGCATATGGGGCACAATACATGGGCAGCATATGGGGCACAATCTATGGAGCATCTTGTGGGGCATAATACATGGGGCAGCATATGGGGCACAATACATGGGGCAGCATATGGGGCATAATCTCATTTTCCACCCTACGCTTATACTCGAGTCGATAAGTTTTCCCAGTTTTTTGTGGCAAAATTAGGGGGGTCGGCTTATACTCGGGTCGGTTTATACTCGAGTATATACGGTAAATGAAATACTAGGTCTGAGCTGAAAAAGTAAGTTAATGTGTATGCAAAATGTAAATGCACATTAACACATGACCATTACACAGAGAAAACAAAAAACAAGAAACAAATATCCTAAAATAAAATTTAAAAAAATATATATTGCAAAAAATGCATGAAGGTAGTAATAATAATAAGGGTATTTGGTAAACATAATTTTGATCAAAAGAATGTACAAGCCATCCCGCCACGTCAAGGCAACCCTTGTGGGACAGTCCTAACTCTTGTATTAAAAACCTTGCCACTTGTCAAGTGACATAAATGTGAACAAGGACAGAGAGACTGAACCCACCAGTAAAAGCATAGGCCAGACAGGATGGATTTCTCAGCTCAGAAGCAGGGCGGTCACACCCTTATATGCACAAGAAGCACTATGATCTAAATGAAAAACTAGGTCTGAGCTGAAAAAGTAAGTTAATGTGTATGCAAAATGTAAATGCATATTAACACATGACCATTACACAGAGAAAACAAAAAACAAGAAACAAATATCCTAAAATAAAAAAAATATATCGCAAAAAATGCATGAAGGTAGTAATAATAATAAGGGTATTTGGTAAACATAATTTTGATCAAAAGAATGTACAAGCCATCCCGCCACGTCAAGGCAACCCCTGTGGGACAGTCCTAACTCTTGTATTAAAAACCTTTCCACTTGTCAAGTGACATAAATGTGAACAAGGACAGGTAGACTAAACCCACCAGTAAAAGCATAGGCCAGACAGGATGGATTTCTCAGCACAGAAGCAGGGCGGTCACACCCTTATATGCACAAGATGCACTAAGAACTAAATGAAAAACTAGGTCTGAGCTGAAAAAGTAAGTTAATGTGTATGCAAAATGTAAATGCATATTAACACATGACCATTACACAGAGAAAACAAAAAGCAAGAAACAAATATCCTAAAATAAAATAAAAAAAATTTTTGAACGTGACATGGCGTCTTATCTCAATACCAGCCAATTCTGTGTTTAAAAAGTCAAACGGCGCTCCTTCCCTTCCGAGCTCTGCCATGCACCCAAACAGTAGTTTACCCCCACATATGGAGTATCAGTATACAAATTGCACAATAACTCTTGAGGTCCAATTTCTTCTGTTACCCTTGGAAAAATAAAAAATTGGGGGCAAAAATATTTTTGTGGAAAAAAATTATTTTTTATTTTTATGGCTCTACGTTATAAACTTCTGTGAAGCACTTGGGGGTTCAAAGTGCTCACCACACATCTATATAAATTCCTTGGGGGGGTCTAGTTTCCAAAATGGGGTCACTTGTGGGGGTTTCCATTGTTTAGGCACATCAGGGACTCTCCAAACGTGACATGATGTCTGCAGACCATTCCATCAAAGTCTTCATTCCAAAACGTCACTACTTCCCTTCCGAGCCCCGACGTGTGCCCAAACAGTAGTTTTCTCCCACATATGGGATTTCAGCGTACTCAAGACAAATTGGACAACAACTTTGGGGTCCAATTTCTCCTGTTACCTTGGGAAAATAAAAAATTGGTGACTAAAAGATCATTTTTGTGGGAAAAAAATAGGATTTTTTATTTTCATGCCCGGGCATTATAAACTTGTGTGAATCACTTGGAGGTTCAAAGTGCTCACCACAGATCTAGATAAGTTCCTTAGGGGGTCTAGTTTCCAAAATAGGGTCACTTTTGAGGGGTTTCCACTGTTTAGGCACATCATGGGCTCTGCAAACTGAACATGACACTCATCAAAGTCTGCATTCCAAAACGTCATTACTTCCTTTCCGAGCCCTGCCGTGCGCCCAAACAGTTCCCCCCCCCCACATATGGGGTATCAGCGTACTCAGGACAAATTGGACAACTTTTGGGGTCCAATTTCCTTGGGAAAAATAAAAAAATTGGGGACTAAAAAATCATTTTTGTGGAGATTTTTTTTTCACACCCAGGCATTATAAACTTTAGTGAAACACTTGGGGGTTCAAATTGCTCACAACAGATCTAGATAAGTTCCTTGGGGGTCAATTGTGGGGTGTTTCCACTGTTTAGGCAAATCAGGGGCTCTCCAAACGCGATATGTCGTCTAATCTCAATTCCAGCCAATTTTGGTTTGAAAAAGTCAAATGGCGCTCCTTCAATTCCTAGCTCTGCCGTGCACCCAGACAGTGGTTTTCCCCCACATATGGGGTATCGACGTACTCTGGAGAAATTGCACAACAAATTTTTCTGTTCATTTACTCCTTTTACCCTTGTGAAAATAAAAAAATTGTAAAAGATCATTTTTGTGACTATAAAGTTAAATGTTCATTTTTTCAATTTTTTCATTCCACGTTGCTTCAGCTCCTGTGAAGCACCTGAAGGGTTAATAAATTTCTTGAATATGGTTTTGAGTACCTTGAGGGGTGCAGTTTTTAAAATGGTGTCACTTTTGGGTATTTTCTGCCATAGAGACCCCTTAAAGGGACTTCAAATGTGAGGTGGTCCCTAAAAAAATGGTTTTGTAAATTTTGTTGTAGAAATGAGAAATCGCTGGTCAACTTTTAACCCTTATAACAACCTAACAAAAAAAAATTTGGTTCCAAAATTGTGCTGATGTAAAGTAGACATGTGGGAAATGTTATTTAGTAACTATTTTGTGTGACATATTTCCAGCGTCGGACTGGAACACCTTGGGCCCACCAGAGAAAATCATTCTTGGGGCCCACTATGTAGCTACATAGAAATAAATACAAGACCACAAATTGTGCAGTAAAACACACTAATATCAGGGT
Source organism: Oophaga sylvatica (assembly GCA_033576555.1). Lineage (NCBI taxonomy): Eukaryota > Metazoa > Chordata > Amphibia > Anura > Dendrobatidae > Oophaga > Oophaga sylvatica. Next base: position 82,368 of record JARQOD010000500.1, read on the forward strand.
ATAATATAAGGTAGTACATGTCTTAATTATGTAGCAGAAGTTGGGGTAGCCTCCCTCATAGATTATAAAGCAGCCCCCTCATAGGGGATAATGCTGCCCCCCTCATAGGGTATAATGCTGCCCCCCTCATAGAGGATAATGCTGCCCCCCCTCATAGGGTATAATGCTATATATATATATATATATATATATATATATATAGATAGATAGATAGATAGATACCATATATACTCGAGTATAAGCCGACCCCCCAAATTTTGCCACAAAAAACTGGGAAAATTTATCGAATCGAGTATAAGCCTAGGGTGGAAAATGAGATTATGCCCAATATGCTGCCCCATGTATTATGCCCCACAAGATGCTCCATAGATTGTGCCCATGTGCTGCCCATGTATTATGCCCCCATAGATGCTCCATAGATTATGCCCCCATAGATGCTCCATAGATTATGCCCCCATAGATTATGCCCCCATAGATTATGCCCCCATAGATTATGCCCCCATAGATGCTCCTTAGATTATGCCCCCATAGATGCTCCTTAGATTATGCCCCATAGAAGCTCCATCGATTGTGCCCCCATAAATGCTCAATTAGATTATGCCCCATAGATGCTCCATAGATTATGCCCCCATAGATTATGCCCCCATAGATTATGCCCCATAGATGCTCCTTAGATTATGCCCCCATAGATGCTCCTTAGATTATGCCCCCATAGAAGCTCCATCGATTGTGCCCCCATAAATGCTCCTTAGATTATGCCCCCATAGATGCTCCATAGATTATGCCCCCATAGATGCTCCATAGATTATGCCCCCATAGATGCTCCATAGATTATGCCCCCATAAGTGCTCCTTAGATTATGCCCCCATAGAAGCTCCATAGATTATGCCCCCATAGACGCTCCATAGATTGTGCCCCCATAAATGCTCCTTAGATTATGCCCCATAAATGCTCCTTAGATTATGCCCCCATAGATTATGCCCCTATAGATGCTCCATAGATTATGCCCCCATAAATGCTCCTTGGATTATGCCCCCATAGATTATGCCCCCATAGATGCTCCTTAGATTATGCCTCATAGATTATGCCCCCATAAATGCTCCACAGATTATGCCCCCATAAATGCTCCACAGATTATGCCCCCATAGAATATGCCCCCATAAATGCTCCACAGATTATGCCCCCATAGATTATGCCCCCATAAATGCTCCTTAGATTATGGAGCTTCTATGGGGGCATAATCTAAGGAGCATTTATGGGGGCATAATCTATGGGGGCATAATCTGTGGAGCATTTATGGGGGCATATTCTATGGGGGCATAATCTGTGGAGCATTTATGGGGGCATAATCTGTGGAGCATTTATGGGGGCATAATCTATGAGGCATAATCTAAGGAGCATCTATGGGGGCATAATCTATGGGGGCATAATCCAAGGAGCATTTATGGGGGCATAATCTAAGGAGCAGCTAGCTATGGGGGCATAATCTATGGGGGCACAATCTATGGAGCTTCTATGGGGGCATAGATTGTGCCCCCATAGATTATGCCCCCATAGCTGCTTCTTAGATTATGCCCCATAAATGCTCCTTAGATTATGCCCCCATAGATGCTCCTTAGATTATGCCCCGAAAAATGCTCCACAGATTATGCCCCCATAAATGCTCTACAGATTATGCCCCCATAGATTATGCCCCCATAAATGCTCCACATTATGCCCCCATAGATTATGCCTCCATAGATGCTCCTTAGATTATGCCCCCATAGAAGCTCCATCGATTGTGCCCCCATAAATGCTCCTTAGATTATGCCCCCATAGATGCTCCATAGATTATGCCCCCATAGATGCTCATAGATTATGTCCCCATAAGTGCTCCTTAGATTATGCCCCCATATAAGCTCCATAGATTATGCCCCCATAGACGCTCCATAGATTGTGCCCCCATAAATGCTCCTTAGATTATGCCCCCATAAATGCTCCTTAGATTATGCCCCCATAGATTATGCCCCTATAGATGCTCCATAGATTATGCCCCCATAAATGCTCCTTAGATTATGCCCCCATAAATGCTCCTTAGATTATGCCCCCATAAATGCTCCTTAGATTATGCCCCCATAAATGCTCCTTAGATTATGCCCCCATAGATTATGCCCCTATAGATGCTCCATAGATTATGCCCCCATAAATGCTCCTTAGATTATGCCCCCATAAATGCTCCTTAGATTATGCCCCCATAGATTATGCCCCTATAGATGCTCCATAGATTATGCCCCCATAAATGCTCCTTGGATTATGCCCCCATAGATTATGCCCCCATAGATGCTCCTTAGATTATGCCCCCATAAATGCTACACAGATTATGCCCCCATAAATGCTCCACAGATTATGCCCCCATAGATTATGCCCCCATAAATGCTCCACAGATTATGCCCCCATAGATTATGCCCCCATAAATGCTCCACAGATTATGCCCCCATAGATTATGCCCCCATAGATGCTCCACAGACTGTGCCCCCATAGATGCTGCAACAAAAAAAAAAAAGACATACTCACCTCTCGTCGCTGGGGGCCAGGTGCTGGTGTCCTGAGCAGGCGGGGACACCGGCGCGCTATGGGTGACAGGTGCCGGTGTCTCCGCTGGCTCAGGGCCCCGGCACCTGCGATATTTACCTGTCACCGGGTCCACTGCTGAGCGCCGCTGTCTTCGGTCCTCCGGCAGTGAATGCTCAGGCAGAGGGAGCGGCGCACACTAATGACGTCATCGCGCCCTCTGCCTGAACATTGCAGCAAGAGAGGACGCGTTGACACAGCGGCGCTCAGCGGTTGTGTGTAGCCCTGGTATGTAAGGCACACAATACCAGGAGGATGAGTGGAGAGGTAACGGTTAAGGGCTCGACATCACTCACATACACTTCAGACACACCCAGCAGGGGTGTATAGGGGAGTGTCCTGTAGCACAGTGGATTCTGAAAGCTTCTCCTGAGTGTGGAGGGAGTCAGGACTGGTGCCTGTTTGGAGAGCCGAGATTCCTGTCAATACAGAGAGACGGTACAAAAGTGGAGGCTAGTACGGATAACCGAATATTATCCTAGTCTAGTCAGTGCTGATATTAAGAGTGTGAGCAGTGCGAAGGGCGCAGTGGAAAAGAATTCTAGAAGTGCCTTAAGGATTGAACTATCCTGCATTGTTTACCGGTCACTGGGGACCGAAGTGTCGCTACAGCTTCAGGCGTAGTGATAAGAAAAACCAGAGGTTCGCTGGACTTCAGGTCACAGGAACAAGCCTATTGTCGGTACGTAACTGGAGTCTGGGAGAGTGGGAACCTTGAGTCGATGCAGGACAACAGTAGGAACTCAGCTCTCTCACATTATATGGAAGGCTCCGATCACTATGCTGACCGGGCAGTACAGCTACAGAATTAGCTGGAGTTTTGAGTGAACTTAGCTTTATGCAGGTTGGACTCGTTACATGGAAAGTTAAGGAGGCCTCTAACCTGCTCAGCCGTTACCTCGAAACGCATCCTCCATCCACCCCAACAGCTTCCGGGACCTGCCTAAACATCTGACAAGTAAAAGGTATGGAAAGACGCTGGATGGTGTGAGACTGATTCATTTATTTGCACCCTACATTATTAATACCATAGACTTTGAGGGACCAGTCCCACCTGTGGGGGACCCGTCATCTAGCTGCCACAACATCCCCTCAGAGATCTACTGCAGCGCTGGTCTCAGTGATCAGACAACTACAGGGGGCGTCACGAACTGTTATCTACTAAATCCCCTGTAAATAAATCCCCCTTTAACGCCTGACCGCCAGGGACACGGAACGAGCCACGCTACCAGTGACATTCCCTATAGAAATCTACAGGCTCGGCTCCGAGTACCCCATATCCCTGGAAACCCACAATTGTGGTGCGTGGTCGAGACAGTTGGAGCGGGTGACAGGTAAGTAATGATATTCACTGCTTCCCACACCCATGTGGGCGTGGGAAGCTGTGAATATTTATTTCTCTTTAGCAGCGGGGACAGGGGCTCCTGCCTCCTGTCACCCGCTGCTGCTCCGCTGGCACAGGGGCCCCATGGCAGCTGCGTGGTGTGCCGCTATTAGCGACACGCCACCGGCTGGGGGCCCCTGGAGCAGCGGGGGCCCTAGGCAACTGGCCCCTGTATGCCAGCAGGTGCCAGGGCCCCCCAGATGTCAGGGCCCACCGGAGAATCCTCCGGTTCTCCAGTGGGCCAGTCCGACCCTGCATATTTCTCTGTTTTAAGGGAATAAAAATTCAAAGTTTTAAAATTTCAAAATTTTTGCCATATTTCCATTTTTTTCATAAATAAACGCAAGTTATATTGAAGAAATTTTACCACTAACGTGAAGTACAATATGTCACGAAAAAACATTCTCAGAATCGCGAAGATCTGTTGAAGCGTTCCAGAGTTATAACCTCATAAAGAGGTCAGAATTGTAAAAATTGGCCCGGGCATTAACGTGCAAACAACCCTCGGGAGTAAAGGGGTTAATGATCTTCAATGTAGATAACCTCTCTTCTCGATTTTGCTACTTTTCCTCCAACAGGGACACAAGCTTGCATTTCTGGCATGTGAAGTTTGGCTTTTCCACTGGTAAGTCTGAATATGTAGCAAGAAATGCAGCTCACCAAATGGCTCCTGGCCTCTTCCATGTTCTTATTGTTAATGAGATATGAAAGCGGTGAAAAACTGGGATGATTTAGTGAACCCTGCTTTGAGCAGGGCGTTGGACCAGATGACCCAGGAGGTCCCTTCCAACTCTACCATTCTATGATTCTATGAAATATTTGTTGGGTGAGTGGTGATAGCCAGGGAAAGGCTGGTGGAGATGCGAGGGAATAAGATCACTTGTGCAGGTAGTAGGGCGAGAAGATGCAAGGAGCCTGGTCACTTCTTGTGTGACTGGTTCAAAGACAAAAAGTGAGCAAGATGCAAGTCGGGGCTGGAGGACAATGCATAACAGTAGGGGATTGATACCATCAATTTTTTCTTTGAAATAGTTGGCCAGATCATCAGCGTTTAGGTCGGTGGTGGGAGCCTGCACTGTTTGAGGAGAAAGTGAAAAGTATCAGTTGTTTAGGGTTATTTGATAGTGAGGTGATGAAGGTGCTGAAGTAGGTTTGGAGAGGTGGAGGGGGAAGTAGGTTTTAAGCATAAACGCACAATGGGTAAAATCTTCAGCCAGACTGCATTTTCTCCACAGACGTTCGGCGCTCCTGGAGTATCGCTGGAGAAAACGTCTTTGCAGCATGTGCCAGGGTTTGGCGCAGTCTGTGCCCATGGTCAATGATGCATCTCCATATTTCTTCAGTTGGAGTGATGATGAGTGACAATGCCATGACTTCTGAAACGTAGAGTCTCTGAACACAGGCAGATCCTCCTTTTTATAGGTCTCAGCTTCTCATTCAGCCATTCCACCTCAGGCTTGGGGGAAGGTGGAAGGAGGCCATCCTCTCTGCAGGAGTGTGCAAACAACATGCATAGATTGTCCTTCATGTTGCAGAGCACCAATGGGTCATCAACATATCAACTTGTCAACTAACATTCAAACATTGTGTCTTTGTTTCCCAAAGATAGTAGAACAATACTAGGACAAATACAATAGCTAATCAGCAGCCAGTCAACAAATGCAGCCAGTGAACAATACTTTAGTGACAATAAAGGGTATGCCACACTGAACAATATCGCTAACGGGATCGCTAAAAAACGTCACTATTTAGCGATCCCGTTAGCGATGTTGTTGTGTGCGGCATCTGCCAGCGACGAGCTTCCTGCTGTGATCTCGCTCGTCGCTGGAATCGTTCCGGACCCTATTTTCTCGTCGGCGCTCCCGCTGGGTAAGTATATATCGCTAGTGTGGCACCTTTTCTTAGCGATTTAGCGGTATTTTTGTACCGCTAAAGTCGTTAAGAAGATCGCTAACGGCGATAGCGTCGTTAACTATATCGCTAAATGTGGCCGCACTTAGCGATATAGAAACAATCCCGCTAGCGATTGCATTAGTATGCGTCGTTATCGTGATCGCTAGCGGGATTGTTTAGTGTGGCAGTACCTTAAGAGCCAATACTCATTCTCACATCTAGCTCATATGTCACTGGGCCTACTGAAATAAAATGTCTGCATAATTCAGATTAAATGTGATGTCTCCATAGGTACCTTTTGTTGAAAGGAGCAGACCAACACATAGTAACATAGTATTTAAGGTTGAAGGGAGACTTTAAGTCCATCTAGTTCTACCCATAGCCTAACATGTTGATCCAGAGGAAGGCCAAAAAAAAAACCATGCGGCAAGCACAAAGCTCCACATTGGGGAAAATAATTCCTTCCCGACTCCACATATGGCAATCAGACTAGCTCCCTGGATCAACGCGCTATCAAGGAATCTAGTATATATAACCTGGAAATTTATACTTTTCAAGAATGGCATCCAGGCCCTTCTTACATGTTAGTAGTGAATCACTCATTACAACATCATACGGCAGAGAGTTTCATAGTCTCACTGCTCTTACAGTAAAGAATCCGCATCTGCAATTAAGATGAAACCTTTCCTCCATACGTAGAGGATGCCCCCTTGTCCCCGTCACAGGTCTAAGAGTAAAAAGATCATTAGAAAGGTCTCTGTACTGTCCCCTCATATATTTATACATTGTAATAAGATCACCCCTAAGCCTTCGTTTTTCCAAACTATATAACCTCAAGTGTAATAACCTGTCTTGGTATTGCAGACCCCCCAGTGCTCTAATAACCTGTCCTGGTATTACAGACCCCCCAGTGCTCTAATAAACTTGGTCGCTCTTCTCTGCACCCGCTCTGTGATGAAGGAACAGCCACCATCTTGGATATGGGGCATAATGCTCGCCTCATTTCTGAGCTTGGCCTGTCCCAGGTAGTCATTTTGTCTGAGTTCACAGAGCCACAGGCGACTAACTGCTCCTAACCCCATGGCCTGTAGGCATATTGAAGAGAACAGGGTTTAGTGCTCCACTGTTGAATAACAAGGTCTTTTAATATGCTAAGTAGTGTTGAGCGATACGATACCGCAAGTATCGGGTATCGACCGATATTAGCTCTATCGGACTTTCGATACTTAGTTCCGATATTTTCGTCTTATCGGATACCGGAATCGGATTTGTCACTGTCACTGTCTGTGTCTGTCGGTCGGGTCTGTCACTGTCAGTGTCCGTCGGTCGGGTCTGTCAGGAGTCAGCGGCACTTACCTGGCAGAAGATCTCCGGCGGTCACGGGCTGGACTGCTTGATGGCCGCCATCATCTTTCCCTGGCGGTCACATGCAGTTTCTCGCGATAACTGCAGTGACTGCTGGGTAAAGCAGTCAGTCCGATGACGTCACCGCCGGGGAAGCAGGTAATCAGCTGTGCTGCGCCGGGATGTCAGGCTCTGCCTGTCATTGCGATGTAGCAGAACTGGATCGTCGTGGGACCCTCGTTACTATGGACTGCGTCGGACAGGTGGTATACTGTTGGTTTGTTTTTGTCCTTTTTTTACAGGAGATCGATGGCGTCGCAGGAATGAGAGAGTAATAAAAGAAATGAAAACTGTGTTGTCTCTTTTATTTCATTAAAAGACTTTTTTCTTGCTGTGTCTTTTTTTTTATACATTTAAAAACTTTGGGATTAATAATGGATCGGTGTCTTATTGACACCTCTCCATTATTAACCGGGCTTATTCTCACCGTGCAATCAACGGTGACATTAACCCCTTATTACCCCACTTGCCACCGCTACAGGCACTGGGAAGAGCCGGGTAAAGTGCCACAATTGGCACATCTTTTGATGCGCCAAATGTGGGGCTGCTGTAGCCTGGTATTATCAGGCTGTTGAGGGCCAAAATCCATGGGCCTTGACAGTCTTTTAATTTAATTTAATTTAATTTAATACCAGGCCGCAGCAGTCTGCATTTTACTTGGCTGGTTAACAAAAATAGGGGGACCCCTACGCAGTTTTTTTTTTTCGAGGGGATCCCCTATTTTTGTTAACCAGCCAAGCTAAGCAGACTGCTGTGGCCTGGTATTATCAGGCTGGCAAGGTCCATGGATATTGGCTCATTACCAGCCTGAAAAACCAGGCCTCAGCGGTCTGCTTCATCTGGCTGGTTAACAAAAATAGGGTGGACCCCACGCCAATTTTTTTTTGAGGGGATCCCCTATTTTTGTTAACCAGCAAAGATAAGCAGACTGCTGTGGCCTGGTATTATCAGGCTGGCAAGCAGGGTCGGACTGAGGCACCGAGACACCGGAGAAACCTACGGTGGGCCCCAGCTCCTGTGTGGTGGGCCCTGATTTGAAAGGATAGGTCGCGGGGCAGAGGGGGCGGTGGCCCCGGGGCCCGCGCTCTGAGGGGGCCCACCCGGAGCTACGATACAGTTACATTCTGCGGCAGAGCAGGGAGAATCGCTCTCCCTGCTCTGCCGCCCGGAAGCTATGGGGCATGAACAGGCGTTGGGGGGCCCGGTGCCAGCAGTGGGCCCCCCACCCATCATCGGAGGGTCAGCTGTATCGGCATCCAGCCGATAAAGCTGAACGCATGGAGAGAGAAGGAGCGAGCGCTCCTTCTCTCCCATAATCCCCCTCTCAGCGTATTACAGCGGGCGCAATAACATCACCTGCCGGCGCCCGCTGTCAGACGCTGAGAGGGAGAACAGTGAGCAGCACAGGAGCCGGGAGGTGAGTTTTTTTTTTTATTTTTTTTTTAATGGGGGTGCAGTCGAGTCCTGGCTGGAGAAGTCGTCATGTCGGTGTGGGCCAGATGGAAAAGACATGAAAAGTGAACAATTCCATTAGAAAGAACATCAGCGGTAAGTCATTATCTTTACCTGTGCTGTAATCTATATGTTCTGTAGGACTGGTATTATTTAACACAGACCATATGGCGGTAATATCAATATTGGTCTTTTTATATATAGATTATTTTGGCCAACAGCGCGGTCATTTGCTGAGGTTCTCTGATGATGGGCCCACTCAGAAGTTTTGCCCCCACTAAACCAAAACCCTAGCTACGCCTATGGCTCTCTCTCTAGTCTTTCTTTCTCGCTCTCTGTTCTTTCCTTCTCGCTCTCTGTTCTTTTTTCTCTCTGTTCTTTCCTTCTCTCTTTTCTTTCTTTCCTCTCTTTCTTTCTCTGTTTGTTCTTTCTCTCTCGCTGCTCTTTCTTTCTTTTCCTCAGTACCAGCCACTGTGCCCTCATTACCAGTCAGTGTGATCAGCAGTGCTAAATGGTTACGCTTGGGGCGAGGATATAGGTGTGATTAGCTGTGAAATGGGTGTTGTCGGGGCGTGGCCTAAAATTTTCAGCGGCGCGCAACACGCGCCGCAGCCTTTAATCCTTTCCTGTCTTCCAAATTTGGGAGGTATGCTGTATGACCTCCCTACAACTTCTGGCCATGCTCCTGATGAGCACGACGGATGGTCTCGTGAGGGATCTCCTCCCACACCTGGACTAAAGCATCCACCAACTCCTGGACAGTTTGTGGTGCAACGTGGCATGGCCTAAAATTTTCTACAGCATGCACAGCGTGCCACAGCCTTTGTCCCTCTTTCCCTTATTCAAAGGTTGGGAAGTATGATGTTGGGCCGCAAGAATATATTTTCTCTGGTGGGCCCAAGGTACTCCAGTCCGACGCTGCTGGCAAGGTCCATGTATGTTGGCTCCTTAACAGCCTTAAATACCATGCCTCAGCAGCAGGGGCGTACATATAAATCATGGGGCCCCATAGCAAAAGTCTGAATGTTCCCCACCCCCCCAAAAAAAAAACCCAGAGGCATTTGTAAATGTAAAGTGCCAGCACAGTGAGGAAAGTTGAGTCGCACAGAGACAGGGGTTTTGGGGGTACTCGGCACCGATCACGTCGACTTCTATGGGGGATGTCACGAGTAGCACAGCTCGGTCCGTGACCTGGGCAATCACTGGAATGTGGGATATTTCCAGGGGATGATAGAATGTTCGTGTAGTTTGTCGTGACGCCACCTGTAGTACCTGGTCAGGGTGTCCAGCGCTGCTGTGCAGGTCCTCTGGAAGGGATGGTGTAGTGCAGGTAGGTGAAAAGTCTTCTACAGGTAACACGCTATCCTTCCAGGGCAGATAGATGTGAGATAGAGCAATGGTGCAAAGTGATGTAGCAGAGTGGACTATGCGACGTAGTAAGAAAGCAGGAAACACTTCAAGTTAAACGTTGCATAATAAAATTTTTAATAATAACATTACAAAAGTGCAAATGGCTTACATTATGTGACATGTTTTGTTACTGTTCATACCCTTGATATGTGTTATACATGTGTGTTAATAAATACATATTCAACAAAAGTGCAAATAGCATTAGTGCCGAAGTTCGTGGAGACTTCTTAGGACTACCCCCACCGGGGTAACTTCACAGTGTCCTTTACTTGTGCTTGTGGAGGACCCACTCCAAACCTCCAACTGTGGTCTTGGGTGGGCTGCAAGACTTTCCTTGAGCAGACCTCACTTTCGGCCACACCAAACGGGTTTTTAGTTTCTGAGGTAGTTGAAAATAGTGCACAGTAAAGTTTTTTGTAAAACCAAGATGGAGCACCAAAGTGCCAACTATTTACAGAAAAGTTTGTGAGCCAGTACAGTTCATGGCTTCAAAGTTCAACATTTTCATTACAGTGAAACACCATTACCCAACCTGGGTATATTAAGGCAACAATAAACTTGTTCTTCTGAACATTTACCCGTCCGGGTACATCAAACCATTACCCAACCTGGGTATATTAAGGCAACAATAAACTTCTTTTTATGAACATTCACCCGTCCGGGTACATCAATAATTTAACTATTTACATACAGAGACCCTGTCCGGGTTATTTAGACTTCTTTGGCTGGCCTCTTCCAGGTACCACCTGGTACTCTTCTGGAGCTTGCCAAACATCCGTGACAGGAGGGTCCACCCAGACCTGATGACGTCGTGTGGCCTGTACAGTGACGTCGTGACCCGCTATCTGGGTCTGTGTGGCCACCTCTTTCATCTCCCTCCGGGTCTGGACCCCTATGTCCCGGACTGAACGAACCCCGGGGGGCCTAACAGGCGCCAGGTACGGGCCAGCTATCATTATCATGTCCATAGCTGGGGCTGCTGAGGAGACCACTGAGGGAGGCTGGGGAGATTTACGGCGTGGGGTGGGCACTTGTGCAGAGGCCTGGTTGGGGAGGCTGAAGGCTCGTAGGGTCTGTCAGTTTCCTGACACTCTGGGGAGTAGGGGTCGCACCTGGTAACATTTAGGGCGTACCATCCATTGTAACCCCAGTGTCGGGTGTAAGTCACCAAGTCTCCTGGCAACAGGTCCCTCCCCGGGTGTCCTTCTGGGAGGTGAGCCTCCACGTCCCTCCGGGTTACAAAAACTTCTAAATAAAGTCCAGGCTCCTGGATGAAGCCCCAACCACCTTTTAACTTAAAGTTCCGTACTGCACCCTTACGCCGCGGCTCCCTCACCGTACTTTTATCCTTTCTCATACGTGCCTTCTCTGCCAGGTCCTTCTCCAGGTGACGTTGCCGAAGCTTTTGGGATTCTCGCTGCTCCCTTTGTCGCTCTGCTTCCCGCTCCCGACGTCTCCACTCTTCCTCCTGACGCCGGTTGTAATTCTCCTCCACCAGCATCTCCATGTCTCCACCATCAAACGCCAGCTTACGATGTCCAGTTTGCGGCAGCTCTCCTGGCGCCCGCCAGTCCTGGCGGCGCTCACCTGTGGCGGAAGCAGCCGGCTCTGGAACAGATGACGGTCGGGGCTCCGGTACAGGCAGGTAGAGCTCTGGTGCCTGCGCGGCCTCCTCCATGAGGACGGGTGTCGCTTCTTCTGCCTCAGCGACGGGGGCAGACAGCGGGATCTGGGGTGCTGGTGCGGCGTTTTCTGCAGGAACGGGTGCCTCCACTGTGATACTGGCAACCGGTTCAGATTGCAAGGGCTGGGATGCCCGCACGGCCTCCTGTACTGGAACGGGTGCCTCCACTGAGATACTGGCAACCGGTTCAGATTGCAAGGGCTGGGATGCCCGCACGGCCTCCTCTACTGGAACGGGTGCCTCACCTTCCGGTACAGACACTTCAGGGGTAAGAGGGATTGGTGCCGCTCCAATTGTAGTTTTAGGGCCCGCCAGCTCGCTTCCATCCTGGCGACCTCCTCCCGGTGCCGGGCCAGGTCTCTCAGGGTATCCTCCGCTTCTTCCAGCGTAGGAGGGTTTCCAGGCCGGGTGCCAAACGGTGGCTCCGTGGCGATCGGGTCGCTTCCGTGGGGGGAGAGCTCTGACTCCTCCATCCCTTCCCACTTCTGCTCACGTCCATTCGCCATCTCAGCAAAGTCACATGTGTCATTAGCATCAGGAGAGGCGACATCTTTTGTAGGGAGGCGGGACCTTCGCGTTCGTTTACGCCCACTGAGGAGGATGAGGAGGCGGAACTCCAGAGCTGTGGGGCACGATCTTACATTGCAGTAACATTTAGAGTGTGCGGACATCATTTTCGCGCCACGGAGTGAGTGTACGCCCACGAGAGCACGCCCTTATTCTTCACCTGTGCCTCGTGGCGCAGATATGACGGAAAAATGGCAAATACAGTCTATGATGATTTTTGCAATTCTCAAGCAAAAAAACAGTTCAGTTAAGGCACACAGGACTCGCTTATAGCGAGCTTCTGAATCCTGTTCGCTGGGTGCGATGCAACATCTCTGTGGCGACTGGACCCTCGGGTGCTTCTGTCTTTTCACAAATGCCGGCTTTACCCGGCAATTGAATCAGAGGCTATTTTACTATGTAGAAGTGAATAAACTATAAATATATGTATATATATATGTCACAATGACATGTATATATATATATATATGTATTCTAAGTGTGTATATTTTGTGTTTACAAGGAAAGAAAGTGTTTTTTTAGTTGCGATATTTTGTTCCCATAGACTTACATGGGACTTCCGGTATCGGAATCGGATATCGCCGATATTTAGTGATATCGGCGATACCATTCCGATCCGATATTTTTAGATATCGAGCAGTATCGCTCAACACTAATGCTAAGTAGATCAGGCCAAAACAGGACTTTAAAGCTTTAGTACGGAGCCACGCCAGCATGGGGCCTGGAGATGCCTGGGGGCTTCAATTAGATTATACCTGTCATCTAGACACAGAAAACACATCCATTGTCTCCCCCAGCCACTACGACTCCGTTCTAGGATTATGAATTATGAGCACGCCTTTCGAGGTACAGACTCATAAAAAATATCTGCGTGATCCTGCGGACCTCGCGCATCAGACAGTGCGACTCCTGAGTCGGTGATGGCTCGGGACCTGAGATATAGAGATTGGGTCGCTGTGGAGGGCCAATCGGGCCATGTTTGATCTCCACTCGACAGGCAAAACAAACTGCATTCACTGGTACCTCTCGTGTCCTGATCCGATCGTCCTGGAGAAAGTTAACCCCTTTCTTAGATATTGGGAATAAATTCTGCAGGGAGCTGAAGGGTGGAGATTATTAGCCCACCCTCTGACACTGAGGGGAGGAACCTAGCAGGTTTAAGAACTGTGAGCGGATGGCAGACTCTATTCTCACAGAAGAACAAGACAATGATGCTCTAAGAAGGAACGGGACAGATCTGCTAAGGGAGCAGCGGCACACGTTTTGGGGACTGTCCGGCAACTAAGATTATTACCTGTGGATCGCAGAGCTCCCGGCGTCCACATGCAACCTACAGCATGGTAACTTTGACTTCTAGCTTAATACCTCTAAGCCTTGTACCTTACTGTTATATTTTACTCTGACTGCAAATCCACTGTAATTCCATTGTATAGCTTACTGTATATTTCTGTAATTATCTAGTGCGCCCTTAAGGCAATTAAACCATAAAATTAATTTTGGGCTGATGCTTTTACTCTGATCACGAATCTTAGCATACCCAGTGGGTAATAGGACATTCTCCCTGGCGGCCATTTGCTCCAGGTGCAGTTCCCTTACTGACCTGAGGGACAAAGGGGGCGCCGGAGAGCTGTGACTGTGTAGTTACGTCACATTGGTAACGTGGGAGGAACCGGGTTTCCTTCACATTGGTGGCAGCGGTGGGATCAGAGTAATAGTGTGCGTGGGACCCCTACTCCCAGACACAAAAAACTACCAGTGGTAACTTCCACTGCTGGGGTCTTAAGGTCAGGGTTGCAGCTGTGTTAGTAACCAGAGGTTCCCAAGATGGCAGAAGGCACCAAGAGTAAGGCAAAGGGGGAGGCCAATGCTATGGTCTATGAGTAGGTAGGTAGCCAGGGCTCCCCAAGGAGCCAGACCCCCATGCTCAGTCCCGCAGTGGACTGTCCACCCCCTGCCCATCCCGATCGGAGGCCCTTTTCCAAATGGCTATGGCACAGCTCGAGGCTGGTAATGACGCCGTCCATGACAGACTCCTGGTGGCGGCAGAGAAAGCAGCAAAGCGTGAGCATACAGAACGTGTGCTGCAGGCTGCAGAATGCCGTGAAGCTGTGGAGTACCGGCACTGACTGGAGATGGCTCAGCACGGGCCCCCGCTGGAAGCTCCAGCCCCACCGGAGACCAAGGCTTCCAAGGTCCTGGCGGAGGACTTTCCCTTGCTTGAAAAGGATGGAGACCTGGATTCCTTTCTTCTGGCCTTTGAGAGAACCTGCCTCCAACACCATCTGGCCCTGGATCAGTGGGCAAGGTACCTGACCCCCTGTTTGAGGGGTAAGTCCCTGGAAGTTTTGGGGGACTTACCTGCCAGGGAGGAGCAGGACTATAACAGCATCAAGCAGGCCCTGATCCAGCACTACAACCTCACCCAGGAGTCGTACCACAGGAAGTTACGAAGCCTGCAGCGGGGTACAAAGGACACCTGGACCGATCACATGTGGGCCCTGAATAGAGCTACAGAGCACTGGACCTCGGGTCTAGAGCTCACCACCCGCCAAAAGGTCCAGGAACTGTTCGTCACAGAGCAGTTCTTGTGGAACTGTCCAGAGGACCTCTAGCAGTTCCTCTGTGACTGGAAACCAAAGCGGGCTTCTGCTACAGCCGCCCTGTCAGACGAGTATGCCAATAGGGCGCCTGAGCCGAAGAAGCTTGCCAGCAGCACCTGGAGAGGGGGTAAGCCCAATCCTGCCCCGGCCCCATATCCAGCCCCCAGAGTGCAAGGGGTGTACCCCCCTGCTGCCCTCTCCAGGCCAGGAACAGAATCCCGGCATTATCATTGCAACCAGCCGGGACACTTTAAGGTTGTATGTCCCCAGCGCCATAAGGCCCCATCCCTGTCCCAGAAACCGTCCACTGTTTTGTGTGTGGGATGGGGTGGTGGGAGGTCCCTGGACAATTACCAACCCGTCACCATCGTCCGCTCAGAGGTCATGGGACTGCGGGACACAGGCGCTGAACGAACCCTGGTACGTCCTGAGGTGGTGACCCCTCAAGACTTGGTACCTGGGAAAACCCTTTCCGTCTCCGAAATTGGAGGCGTTGAACCGGCGCTGCCCGTCGCCAAGGTGTTTTTGGACTGGGGCGCCGGGAGGGGAATGTGGGAGGTGGGAGTAATGCCAAATATTTCTGCCAATGTGTTGCTTGGGACCGATTTGAGGCGGCTACTGTCTCAGTATGTGGCCACTGAACCCCTAAGTTCGGCTCCCCAAGAATGTCATGACTCTACTGTGAATGCTAATGTTAATGTGTTGAATGTGCCTCCAACAGTGGAGGAGGGAGTGAAACCTGATGGTAAGCCATGCACTGACACTACACACACAGGGCTCACAGTGAGGACTGTTATGTTACGGTAGCTGAGGAGTGCAGGTAAAAAAGGCAATACACCAGAGCAGTTGGAATCTATGAGATTGCAGTACCCTGACTAACCACCGCAACTAGAGGCAGCCGTGGAGCGTTCCTACGTTGGTCCTAGACGCCTCGTCACAGCCTGAGAAACTAACTACACCTAAAGATAGAAATAGGAAAGCTATCTGCCCCGGAGCAGACCCCAAAGATAATAGAAAGCCCCCAAACATGTAATGGCGGTTAGACAAGAGGAAATACTGACACAGAAAGAAAATAGTATGAGCAAATGCTGGGGCCAAAACTATCTAAATAGAAAAGGACAGGAAGGGTACTTACTGCAATCTCAGAAAACCCTGAAAAACACCAACTCTACTAATTTCAAAATCACCTGAGATCACACGACCTCTACCACCTAAATTAGTTCTCTGGTGTAACAAAATCAAGACAGCAGCCACTGAAAAAACTGGAAAAGCAAAAGTACAAAACTCAGTGGCTGAACAAACTGAGAGGGCAAAAGCCCCCGGAGGGGACCCAGAAGGCCCCCACAGAAGTGCAGGACAAAATGCAAAAATATAGCACAAACACAAAAGAAGAAAATGTCTTATCTGATAGCAGGAGATGCACACACGACACAGCAGGCTACAAGGGAAACTGGAAAGAAGGATTCAGACCAGAACAATTGATCACCGGCAACCCTGATGGGAAAATGACTCCCTTATATAAGACCAGTCAGTAACACCTGATTCCCAGTCCTCACAATCTTCACTAGTACCGCTTGTAACCACCAGAGGGAGCCTCTGCTCAGAACTCATCTCAAACCCATTCACAACAGTACCCCCCCCTTGAGGAGGGGTCACCGAACCCTCATTTGAGAAACCAGGTCGGTCAGGATGAGTTCTATGATAAGCACGGATAAGTCTCCTAGCATGGATGTCCGAAGCAAACACCCAAGAATTGTCTTCCTGACCATAACCTCTCCATTTAACCAAATACTGGAGTCTTCGTCTAGAAAAACGAGAATCCAATATTTTCTCAACCACATACTCCAGATTGCCCTCAACCAAAACAGGGTCAGGAGGCACAGCAGCAGGAACCACTGGCTCAACAAACCTCTTCAACAAGGACTTGTGGAACACGTTATGGATCTTAAATGTCCCTGGAAGAAGCAAACGAAAAGAAACAGGATTAATAATCTCCATGATCTTATAAGGTCCAATGAACCTAGGCTTAAATTTAGGAGATGCTACTCTCATAGGAATATTCCTTGAGGACAACCAGACCAAGTCCCCCACTTTAAACCGAGGACCATCAGTCCTATGCCGGTTAGCAAACCGCTGGGCCTTCTCCTGAGAGAGGGAAAACCTTTCCACTACCTGGTCCCAAATCTGTTGCATACGCTCAACAACAGAGTCAACACCTGGACAGACAGAAGCTTCCGTCTGTCCTGAAGAAAATCGAGGGTGAAACCCAGAATTACAGAAAAATGGAGACATCAAAGTGGCAGAGCTAGCCCTATTATTAAGAGCAAATTCAGCCAAAGGCAAAAAAGAGACCCAGTCACCCTGATCAGCAGACACAAAGCATCTTAGATAAGTCTCCAATGTCTGGTTTGTTCTCTCAGTTTGACCATTGGTCTGAGGATGAAATGCCGAGGAGAAAGACAATTGAACACCTAGTTTAGAACAAAAAGTCCTCCAAAATCTGGAAACAAACTGGACTCCTCTGTCAGACACAATGTTCTCAGGAATGCCGTGTAAACGAACCACGTGCTGAAGGAACAACGGCACCAATTCAGAGGAGGAAGGCAACTTAGGTAATGGCACAAGATGTATCATTTTGGAAAACCTATCACAAATTACCCAGATGGTGGTCATTCTCTGAGAAACAGGAAGATCGGAAATGAAATCCATAGAGATATGGGTCCATGGTCTCTTGGGCACAGGCAATGGCATCAACAAACCACTAGAGCGAGAGCAAGGCTTGGAGCTAGAGCAAGTCCCGCAGGACTGCACAAATTCCCTGACATCGCGAGACAAGGTAGGCCACCAAAAGGACCGACTAACCAAGTCTCTGGTACCAAAAATTCCGGGATGCCCAGCCAATGCGGAACAATAAATCTCAGACATCACACTCTTTTTCCATTGGTCCGGGACAAACAATTTTCCAACAGGGCAGCGCTCGGGCCTATCCTCCTGACACCCCTCCAAAGCAAGTCTCAAATTGGGCGAGATGGCGGAAAGAACCACCCTCTTTCAAAATAACAGAAGGATCAGATAACTCAGGAGAGTCCGCAAGGAAACTCCTCGAGAGGGCATCCGCCTTAACATTCTTAGTGCCAGGAAGAAAGGAAACCACAAAATTAAAACGTGTGAAAAACAAGGCCCACCTGGCCTGTCTAGGATTGAGTCGCTTGGCAGATTCCAGATAGACCAGATTCTTATGGTCCGTAAGGACCACCACCTGATGTTTGGCTCCCTCCAGCCAATGTCTCCACTCTTCAAAAGCCCACTTCATGGCCAATAACTCCCGATTACCCACGTCATAATTACGTTCAGTAGGAGAAAATTTTCGAGAGAAAAAGGCACAAGGGTTACTTTTAGAGGTCTCTGGATCTTTTTGGGACAAAACGGCACCTGCCCCAATTTCAGAGGCATCAACCTCCACCTGAAATGGCAGAGAAACATCAGGCTGCCGTAGAACAGGAGCAGAAGTGAATCTCTGCTTAAGTTCCTGAAATGCAGAGACTGCCTCAGGAGGCCAATTCACCACATCAGAACCCTTTCTGGTCAAATCAGTTAATGGTTTAACAATAACCGAGAAATTACCAATAAATTTACGATAAAAATTGGCAAAACCCAAAAATCTCTGAAGAGCCTTTAATGAAGTAGGTTGGACCCAATCACAGATGGCCTGAACCTTTACCGGGTCCATTTCAATAACAGATGGGGACAAAATGAATCCCAGAAATGAGATCTTCTGTACGCCAAAAAGACACTTTGATCCCTTCACATACAGAGCATTCTCTCTCAAAATCTGGAATACAGTTCGAACATGTTTCACATGAGAGTCCCAGTCATTAGAAAAAATCAAGATATCATCCAAATAAACAATCAGAAATTTGTCCACAAAATCCCTGAAAATGTCATTCATGAAGGACTGGAAGACGGAAGGAGCATTAGTGAGCCCAAAGGGCATCACTAGGTACTCAAAATGCCCTTCAGGGGTATTGAATGCCGTCTTCCATTCATCCCCGTGCTTAATGCGAATAAGGTTATACGCCCCCCTGAGGTCAAGCTTGGTAAACCAAGTAGCGTTTTTCACCCTGGAAAACAGGTCAGAAATCAAGGGTAACGGGTATTGATATTTCACAGTAATATTGTTCAAGAGACGATAATCAATACACGGCCTTAATGAACCATCTTTTTTGGCCACAAAGAAAAAACCGGCACCTAAGGGTGAAGAGGATGGTCTGATATGACCCTTCTCCAATGATTCCTTGATATAAGACCGCATAGCGTCATGTTCAGGTACAGATAAGTTAAAAAGGCGACCTTTAGGGAATTTACTACCCGGCACTAATTCAATAGCGCAGTCATAGCTCCTATGGGGAGGCAAGGATGCAGATTTACTTTCGCTAAACACATCAGAAAAATCAAACAAAAAGTCAGGAACATCCTGAGCCTGGGGGGAGGCAGAAAAAACAGGAGTGTTGGTATTAACACATTGGCAGCCCCAACTGGTTACAGACACAGATTTCCAATCCAAAACAGGATTATGAGACTGTAACCAAGGGAAACCCAGCACGATAATGTCATGCAGATTATACAGAACCAAAAATTTGCAGCACTCCTGGTGATCAGGTTCAACCCTCATTATCATCTGAGTAGAAAACTGGGGTTTATTCTCAGCCAAAGGGGTAGAATCGATCCCCAGTAGGGGAATAGACTTCTGTAGGGGTATCAAGGGAAACCCACAACGTTTAGCAAAATCATAATCCATCAGGTTAATAGCTGCTCCAGAATCAACAAAAGCCTGAGCAGAAAATGAGGACAGAGAGCATATCAGAGTGACAGTTAATAAAAACTTAGTCTGAACACTACCCAAGACAACTGAGCGTGCAAAACGTCTTCCCCGCTTAGGGCAGACTGAAATAGCATGAGAGGCATCACCACAGTAGAAACATAACCCATTGCGCTTTCGAAACTCATGACGCTGTGCCCCAGACACCACTCCATCACACTGCATGGGCTCAGAAGCTGGTTCACAAGGCAACACCATTCCACGCATACTTCTCCGCTCACGCAAACGTCTGTCAATTTGAATCGCTAATGACATAGAATCATTGAGACCAGAGGGGACAGGGAATCCCACCATAACATCCTTTACATTATCCGACAGACCCTTCCGGAAAAGGGCCGCCAAAGCGTCGTCATTCCATTTGGTCAGGACTGCCCACCTGCGGAATCTCTGACAGTATAACTCAGCGTCATCAAGCCCCTGATTTAATGCCAACAAGGCTTTTTCAGCTTGATCAGTGACATTAGGCTCATCGTACAATAACCCCAAAGCCTGAAAAAATGCATCAACATCACTCAAAATAGGATCCCCAGGTATCAGGGAAAAAGCCCAATCCTGAGGATCGCCGCGCAGGAGAGAGATGACAATTTGAACCTGCTGCGCTGCGTTTCCTGAGGACTTAGATTTTAAGGCAAAAAACAATTTACAATTATTTTTGAAATTCTGAAACTTAGCTCGATCCCCTAAAAACAAATCTGGCATGGGGATCCTAGGTTCCACAACAGGCAACCTAGCAAGATAGGCAGCAATACTCCGAACCTCAGTGGCAAGCTGATCCACACGGCCAGACAACTGTGCAAACTCCATTGGGAGAAAAGATCCTCCCCAGCACCCAGAGATACAGAGGGAAAAAAAAAAAATGCAACAAACAGAAAAATATCTCTGACAACTCTGACAACCTTTCTTCTGTCACAATATTTTTTCCCTTCTGTGAGTACCATACAATTTTGTGGCCGGTGATAATGTTATGTTACGGTAGCTGAGGAGTGCAGGTAAAAAAGGCAATACACCAGAGCAGTTGGAATCTATGAGATTGCAGTACCCTGACTAACCACCGCAACTAGAGGCAGCCGTGGAGCGTTCCTACGTTGGTCCTAGACGCCTCGTCACAGCCTGAGAAACTAACTACACCTAAAGATAGAAATAGGAAAGCTATCTGCCCCGGAGCAGACCCCAAAGATAATAGAAAGCCCCCAAACATGTAATGGCGGTTAGACAAGAGGAAATACTGACACAGAAAGAAAATAGTATGAGCAAACGCTGGGGCCCAAACTAACTAAATAGAAAAGGATAGGAAGGGTACTTACTGCAATCCCAGAAAACCCTGAAAAACACCAACTCTACTAATTTCAAAATCACCTGAGATCACACGACCTCTACCACCTAAATTAGTTCTCTGGTGTAACAAAATCAAGACAGCAGCCACTGAAAAAACTGGAAAAAGCAAAAGTACAAAACTCAGTGGCTGAACAAACTGAGAGGGCAAAAGCCCCCCGGAAGGGACCCAGAAGGCCCCCACAGAAGTGCAGGACAAAATGCAAAAATATAGCACAAACACAAAAGAAGAAAATGTCTTATCTGATAGCAGGAGATGCAGACACGACACAGCAGGCTACAAGGGAAACTGGAAAGAAGGATTCAGACCAGAACAATTGATCACCGGCAACCCTGATGGGAAAATGACTCCCTTATTTAAGACCAGTCAGTAACACCTGATTCCCAGTCCTCACAATCTTCACTAGTACCGCTTGTAACCACCAGAGGGAGCCTCTGCTCAGAACTCATCTCAAACCCATTCACAACAGAGGACAGGTGAGGAGACTGCAGAGGAGAGCTCAGAGGTGGAGGGAGGGGCTGCTATGGGCAGTGTAGGGCCCCTAAGGGAATCCAGCCTGCTGAGTCTAGGGCCTCTGCAGAAAGAGGAACAGACCATGGGGGGAGGGGGCGTCTCGGGAGAGGAGCCACCAGGTAAGACCCCAGGGCAGGAGTTTCCCACATCCGGGATGTCAGGAGGCCAGGGAAGTCTGCCTGACCCGGCGACTTGGTCAGGGGCCGAGAGGAAGCAGGTGCTACCTGTGTTCTCAGTGGTCGTGGCCGCTGTTACCAGGAGTGGGAGCACCGGAGCCCAAGGAGCCTCGCGGAGGTCCAACGGTTTCCCCCTCTCTGACTAAGTGGCTGCCGAGTCAGACAGCGGCCAGGAGACATCCCGGGGAGCTGACAGAGAATGTGGAGAGTAGAGCAAGTAGCAAGTGACTGGCGAACATGGATGTTATTATTGGAAATATATTCAAGAATCTGGTGGATTTTACTGATGAGGCGAATAGCTTGAAGATTATCGTTATGGAGAATGAGAGAAAGATAGAGCAGCGCATTATGTGTCAGCCCCATGGACGACGCCGTATGTGGATCCGCCCTATCACAGCACAGAGACTAACCCGTGGTGTGTATTCTACACTCAACATGGAGCTGAGAGAAAATCCGGAGAAATTCGGATGAAGAAAGAGAATTTTGACTTTTTTCTGGAGCGTATTGGAGAACAAATCCGAAGATCCGACACCTATTGTCGCTTCTCGATTTCTCCGGCGGAGCATCTCATGGTCACTATAGGGTAAGCTATATGTATTGGATCTGCTCGCTTGAGCACACTTGTATTGTTGTTGTAATTTTTTTTATATCACAGGACAACAAGGGAATCTAAGTAATATCAGTACAATAAAAGATTGTCAAAAACTGTGTGTTTCTTTCCTTTAATTTTTTTTTTTTGTATCTCCAATAGTTATAGCTGAGTTCTGCTATGTAATGCTGTGATTGTGAACTAATTTATTTTTTCTATTTTGTTTACAGATTTCTGGCAACTGGAGAAACGCTGTCAGCGCTACTAGTGTTGAGCGATACGATACTGCAAATATCGGGTATCAGCCGATATTAGCTGTATCGGCCTTTCGATTCCGAATACCGATATTTTCGTCATATCGAATACCGGAATCGATTTGTCACTGTCACTGTCTGTGTCCGTCGGTCGGGTCTGTCACTGTCAGTGTCCGTCGGTCGGGTCTGTCAGGAGTCAGCGGCACTTACCTGGCAGAAGATCTCCGGCGGTCACGGCCTGGACTGCTTCATGGCCGCCATCCTCTTCTCCCCGGCGGTCACATGCAGTTTCTCGCGATAACTGCAGTGACTGCTGGGTAATCCCGGCCGTAAAGCAGTCAGTCCGATGACGTCACCGCCGGGGAAGCAGGTAATCAGCTGTGCTGCGCCGGGATGTCAGGCTCTGCCTGTCATTGCGATGTAGCAGAGCTGGATCGTCGTGGGACTGTCGTTACTATGGACTGCGTCGGACAGGTGGTATACTGTTGGTTTGTTTTTTTTCTTTTTTTACAGGAGATCGATGGCGTCGCAGGAATGAGAGTACAATAAAAGAAATGAAAAGTGTGTTGTCTCTTTTATTTCATTAAAATACTTTTTTCTTGCTTTGTCTTTTTTTTATGCATTTAATAACTTTGGGATTAATAATGGATCGGTGTCTTATTGACACCTCTCCATTATTAACCGGGCTTATTGTCACCGTGCAATCAACGGTGACATTAACCCCTTATTACCCCGCTTGCCACCGCTACAGGGCAAGTGGGAAGAGCCGGGTAAAGTGCCACAATTGGCACATCTTTTGATGCGCCAAATGTGGGGCTGCTGTAGCCTGGTATTATCAGGCTGTTGAGGGCCAAAATCCATGGGCCTTGACAGTCTTTTAATACCAGGCCGCAGCAGTCTGCATTTTACTTGGCTGGTTAACAAAAATAGGGGGTCCCCTACGCCGTTTTTTTTTCGAGGGGATCCCCTATTTTTGTTAACCAGCCAAGCTAAGCAGACTGCTGTGGCCTGGTATTATCAGGCTTGCAAGGTCCATGGATATTGGATCCTTACCAGCCTGAAAAACCAGGCCTCAGCGGTCTGCTTCATCTGGCTGGTTAACAAAAATAGGGGGGACCCCACGCCAATTTTTTTCGAGGGGATCCCCTATTTTTGTTAATCAGCCAAGATATGCAGACTGCTGTGGCCTGGTATTATCAGGCTGGCAAGGTCCATGGATCTTGGCTCCTTAACAGCCTGAAAATCCAGGCCTCAGCGGTCTGCTTCATCTGGCTGGTTAACAAAAATAGGGGGGACCCCACGCCAATTTTTTTCGAGGGGATCCCCTATTTTTGTTAACCAGTTCCCTCTGACGTCACTGATTGTGTCCCTGGCTGACCTGAAGTGAAAGTGGAAAGCAATCAATTAAGCTTTCCACTTCCTCTCCTGTCAGCCAGGAGAGGAACTCATTCATTTGGGGGTTTACTGTGAGGCTGCAGCATTAGCTGCGGTCCCTGCAGTAAACATTAACCCTTTCTGAAGGATTACACCGTGGGACCTGACTGTGCATGGGATAGGTAAGAATAATTTTGCTTTATTATTTTATTTTTATTACAGGAAATGGTTTTAGCAGGAAAATAAAATATGGTCAAAAACTGTGTGATTATTTCATTAAACTTCTTTTTTTATTAAAGTGTGTGTGTTTGATTTTTCTTTCATACAATAGGATTAATAATTGATAGTTGTCTAATTGACAGCTCTCAATTATTAACCTGGCTTAAAGTGACCTTTCAATTGCAAGGTCATTTTAACCCCTTATTAACCCATTCGCCACCGCTACAGGGCAATGGGAATAGACAGGCAAAGTGCCAGAAAGGGCAAATCTAATTAGAGATTTGCCCTTTCTGGGGTGTCTGGGGGCAGATGTTAAGTAGCCGGGGGGGGGGCCAAAAATAATGGTCCCTCTCTGGGCTATTATTATCTGCCCCCACTCACTGGCTTTGTCTGTCTGGTTGCGAAAATAGGGCGGGAGCCCACGCATTTTTTTTTCAGCAATTTTACACCTCATATATATATATACATGTCATTAAATTTGTGACACATAATATATATATTTATATTTATAGTTCATACACTTCTACATAGTATAATAGCCGCTAATTCAATTGCCGGCTTTTGTGAAAATGCAGAACCCGACATGAAATGACATTTGGTTTACATAGAGTTAACCATGTCTTTTCATGTAGTTTGATATCTGATTTGCACAAACAATTACATGAGTGTAAGTGTGCAAAATTTCACACCTGTAGGGGTTAATTAAAGGTGTAAATTCGTAGCAAAAAAGTACGTTTTTTTTACAACGAATTTACACCTTTAATTAACCCCTACAGGTGTGAAATTTTGCACACATAGACTGATGTAATTGTTTGTGCAAATCAGATATCAAACGACATGAAAAGACATGGTTAACTCTATGTAAACCAAGTGTCATTTCATGTCGGGTGCTTCTGTCTTTTCACAGAAGCCGGCTTTACCCGGCAATTGAATCAGAGGATATTTTACTATGTAGAAGTGTATAAACTATACATATATGTATATATATATGTCACAATGACATGTATATATATATATATATATGTATTCTATGTGTGTATATTTAGTGTTTACAAGGAAATAAAGGTTTTTTTTAGTTGCGATATTTTGTTCCCATAGACTTACATTGGACTTCCGGTATCGGAATCGGATATCGACGATATTTAGTGATATCGGCGATACCATTTCGATACGATATTTTTAGATATCGAGCAGTATCGCTCAACACTAATCGCTACATTTCCAGTATCGGCTGGGAATTTCAACAATCTCAGGAATTATCAAGTACACTTGTCGTGCTCTGTGGGACTCTTTGGTTGGAGAATTTCTTCCAGAGCCAACTACAGACCAGTGGCTTGAAATAGCGGACCAGTTTCTCCGTATCTGCCAGTTTCCAAATTGCCTGGGCGCTGTCGATGGCAAACACATCCGCATTCAAAAGCCTGCAGGAACAGGATCAGAATTCTTTAACTACAAGAAATATTTTTCGGTCGTCCTGATGGCTATTGCTGATGCGGAGTACAAATTTATTGCTGTGGACATTGGGGCTTATGGACAGTCCAATGACTCTCAAGTGTTTAAACTTTCAGCTATGGGGCGGAGACTGTACGGAAACACTTTTCAGTTTCCACCCCCTAGGCCGCTGCCTCAAACCTCTGGGCCACATATGCCATTCGTTTGTGTAGGTGATGAGGCATTCCAGCTGTCTGAACACCTCTTGAAGCCGTACGCCAGCAGAGGATTGACCCATACAAAGCGCATTTTCAACTACCGCCTCACAAGAGCCAGACGGATGGTGGAGTGTGCGTTTGGGATTATGACAGCCAAATGGCGTGTCCTTTTGACTGCAATAAACTTGAAGAGAGAGACTGTGGATGACATTGTAAAAGCGTGCGTGGTCCTACATAATTTTGTGATCAGCAAGGAACCAATTTCTGTTGAGGACCACTATCAAGAAACAACCTTGCACGACTACAGCAACATTACCACTCGGAGTACACTGGCAGTTTCAAGAATGAGGGACCATTTTGCACAGTACTTTATGTCACCAGAAGGTAGAGTAGACTGGCAGGATGACAGTGTGTGATCAATTGATTTGTTCTTTTAAAACTCTTTCTGTACCCACAATAAACCTTTAAAAGGAAACTTGTCTACCTTCTTGTGTGTTTTCTACTGTATGTTACCTTTTGGCCATAGTTGTGTCCCTGGCTGTTTTTTTTGTAACCCAAAGTATTTCACCTTTTTTCAAAAAATGTGTACCTTGTAGGGGATAACCTAACAAAATACACAAGTTTGGGAAAAAGGTAAGATACTTTGTATACTACACAACCCGGGACATAACTTTGGCAAAAAGGTAAAATTTATGTTCCTTTTACCCAAAGTTATGTAGATATTTTTTACCTATTACCCTAAATGATGTTTGTGTTTGTGTACCCACATATGTTTACCTGGTTTACTACATTTGTAACATAACATCCTATAAAGAAATGACAGACAACAATTGTAAAACAATTTAACTTTTATTACAAAAATAATTTTTTAATATAATTTTTTGAAAAAGTTTCATTTTTGCAAACTGTTGCAATTGTAATAAAGTTTATTTTTTATTAAAATAAATTTTTATTTTTTATTGCAGCAAAAAATTTTTTTAAGTTGGGTGTAGTATGGGGTGGAAATAGTGCTGGAGAGGCTGCGGGACACTTAGACCTTGGGAGTGTGGAGGGACGACCGGGATGGTGGTGGTGAAGGAACAAGGAAGAGGTGAAGGGGTGGAAAGAGTAAGAGAATGGGAGGACAAGTTAGAGGCAGAACAGGTGGGTGGTGGAGTGGAGGGTTGGGCAGGAGGAGCAGGTGATATGGTAGGGAATTGGAAGGGGGAAGGAGATTGGTAAGAGGTAGGAGTGTGGTACGGGGTAGGTGGCTGGTACTGGTGAGGTGGCTGGTACTGGGGAGGTTGCTGGAGCTGGGGAGGTGGCTGGTGTATTGAGTAGGAGGGGGAGGAGGGACGGCGGCTGGAGGAACGACTGGGGTGGATGGAGGAGGTTGTGTGGTAGCCTGCACTAGAGCAGCGTGGCACGTATGCATTACATACATCTGCTGGTCAGTAGATAGCGTATCCATGCGCTCTGCCACAGACCTAAAAAAGCTGTGGTTTGGTGATGCTCTTGCTTCTGAATGCATGGTTTCAGAAGTGTCTTTACCTCCAAAATGCTGGAGGTTATCTGATTAATGCCTGCGGCAAGTTGTTCAGATAATACTTTGAGACAGTTCTGGAAAGATGCATTCAAATGCAAGAACTCGGGCGCATAGCTCCTTTCCTGACCCCTCTGCCGCTTGCACCAGTACCCGCAGGTGTACTAGAGGTGGCAGTGGCAGAAGGGTGGGGTAAAGTGAATGCTATCATCTCACCAGCAGATGCATGGAATGCAGGCGGCCACGATGCTCCAGTGCTGGTGGAGGGGACTGCGGGATCGTATGTGAGGGAAGGCTGTGAAGGTGCAGATGTACCGGGGCGGTCGAAGTGTCCCTCGGTGTCGGTCTCCTGAGGGATCGCCCCAGAAGGGTCCAACTCTGCGGGCGCCCGAGTGCTGGTCACCGTTCTGTGGAATAAAGAGAAAACATACAATTAATATACAGATGTTGAATGGCCCTGGCTGCAAAAAAACATTTGCTAGAAGTTAACATTTTCTTGTAATATTTACCTTCGGGTGACCATAGTTTCCCGCAGGAACGCCAGGGCTCGTGCGTACTTGTACTTGCTCTGGCGTCCTGCAGATCCACTCGGGGCCCGCATCTCCTTGTTGGACTTCTTCTTGAAGCGATCCCTCACAGACCGCCACCGCTTCACAATTCTTTCCCTTGAAACGAGAAAGCACACATTGGTTACTATACAACATCAGTGTTTCCCAAACTTCAGTCCTCGTGTTCCCCAGAGGTCATGTTTTCAGGATTTCCATAGTGTTGCACAAAAGGCAATCCTGAAAACATGAACCGTGGGGGACATGAGGACTCAAGTTTGGGAAACACAGCTTTACAGTCAGCAACATGAACTATAATTATGGTGTTTAGTCTGGGCCCGAACATTGAGGTCCTCCCAGCGGTCCATCATTGCCGATGCCACTTCCTCCCAGAGCCGTCGGGTCACAACTTGATCAGAATGGCGGCGGTCCCCCATGTTCCACAGCGGCTCCCTTTCGCGGACCAGATCGATGATGGGTTCCACATCCAAACCCTCCTCCTCCTCACCGTCCGAGTCGGGAGCACGCTGTGAAGCCTGTTAAAGAAAAAGAGAAAAAAAAAGTACATTAGCCTCCATACTAGCAAGTGAAAGAAAAAAAAAAAAAAAAGAAAAAATGTTAAAAAAAGTATAAAAAAAAGAAAATTTAAAAAAAAATTAAGAAAAAAAAAATCTTACACGATGGTGACCGCCGCGGCTATCACGCCGACGACTCTGGGAGGCACTGTGAGGACCTCTTTGCTGGGCACCAGATCCGAGAGACTAAAAGAAAAAAAAACAATTTGTGATATAGGCATGTGTTGGGCGCTGTGTGAAGTATGTACTAAATGGTTTTCTATGTGTTGTGTGTAGTGTGATGTTGTGTTTCTGCGATTGATGCAGGATACTTACGAATTGTGAGCCCACTCCGGGTATCTCTCCACCCCATCCTTCTTCCTCTGGGAGCTCCTCTTCATCTTGCGATTCCTGTTATTAAAAAAGACAATCAATACATATATCCCACAGATAGATTGTGGAGAAAAAAAAAAGAAAAAAATCAATATTTTTACCGCCAAATGCTGACAATGGGAAGGAGGGCTCCCAGAAGAAGATGTCTCCACATCAGGCTGCAGCTCCACTGACTCCGTTGGAGCCGATGCTGCTGCCACCGCTTCCTCGGCTAAAGCCGCAAGTGCTGCTGCTGCTGTTGTTTGCCGGTCTCTGCTGTGGAATAAAGACACAAAAAGGGCCAGTAAATATATGTACAGTGCCTACAAGTAGTATTCAACCCCCTGCAGATTTAGCTGGTTTGATAAGATGCAAATAAGTTAGAGCCTTCAAACTGTAAACGAGAGTAGGATTTATTAACAGAAGCATAAATCTTACAAAACAAAAAGTTATGTTGCTCAGTTGAATTTTAATAAATTTTAAACATAAAAGTGTGGGTCAATTATTATACAACCCCTATGTTTAATATTTTGTGGAATAACCCTTGTTTGCAATTACAGCTAATAATCGTCTTTTATAAGACCTGATCAGGCCGGCACAGATCTGTGGAGTTATCTTGGCCCACTCCTCCATGCAGATCTTCTCCAAGTTATCTAGGTTCTTTGGGTGTCTCATGTGGACTTTAATCTTGAGCTCCTTCTACAAGTTTTCAATTGGGTTAAGGTCAGGAGACTGACTAGGCCACTCCAACACCTTGACTTTTTCCCTCTTGAACCAGGCCTTGGTTTTCTTGGCTGTGTGCTTTGGGTCGTTGTCTTGTTGGAAGTTGAAATTACGACCCATCTTAAGATCCTTGATGGAGGAGCGGAGGTTCTTGGCCAAAATCTCCAGGTAGGCCGTGCTATCCATCCTCCCATGGATGCGGACCAGATGGCCAGGCCCCTTGGCTGAGAAACAGCCCACAGCATGATGCTGCCACCACCATGCTTGACTGTAGGGATGGTATTCTTGGGGTCGTATGCAGTGCCATCCAGTCTCCAAACGTCACGTGTGTGGTTGGCACCAAAGATCTCGATCTTGGTCTCATCAGACCATAGAACCTTGAACCAGTCTGTCTCAGAGTCCTCCAAGTGATCATGAGCAAACTGTAGACGAGCCTTGACATGACGCTTTGAAACTAAAGGTACCTTACGGGCTCGTCTGGAACGGAGACCATTGCGGTGGAGTACGTTACTTATGGTATTGACTGAAACCAATGTCCCCACTGCCATGAGATCTTCCCGGAGCTCCTTCCTTGTTGTCCTTGGGTTAGCCTTGACTCTTCAGACAAGCCTGGCCTCGGCACAGGAGGAAACTTTCAAAGGCTGTCCAGGCCGTGGAAGGCTAACAGTAGTTCCATAAGCCTTCCACTTACGGATGATGCTCCCAACAGTGGAGACAGGTAGGGCCAACTCCTTGGAAAGGGTTTTGTACCCCTTGCCAGCCTTGTGACCCTTCACGATCTTGTCTCTGATGGCCTTGGAATGCTCCTTTGTCTTTCCCATGTTGACCATGTATGAGTGCTGTTCACAAGTTTGGGGAGGGTCTTAAATAGTCAGAAAAGGCTGGCAAAAGAGTTCATTAATCCACACATGTGAAGCTCATTATTCTTGGTGCCTGAACTACTTCTTAATACTTTAGGGGGACCAAACAGAATTCTTGTGGTTTGAGGGGTTGAATAATAAATGACACTCTGAATTAACTTTTAACGTTTTTAAAAAAAATTAAAACAAAAATTTTTGCTGCAGTGCATTTCCCACTTCCAGGCTGATCTACAGTACAAATGTCACAATGCCAAGTTAATTCCGCATGTGTCAACCAGCTAAATCTGCAGGGGGTTGAATACTACTTGTAGGCACTGTATATTCCTTGGCCCTGGCTGAAAAAGCAAAAATTGATTATATTTTTTGGGAATGGGGATGTCATATTTACCGTCTGCTGACTGTTCTCCTCTCCTCTGGCTGTAGTTCTTCCTCCTCTCCCCTTTCTGCTGCCTCTCTTTGGCGTCTTCTGCTGTGGAATAAGGACACAAAAAGGGCCAGTGAATATATGTATATTCCTTGGCCCTGGCTCAGGGCCGGCGTCAGCACCCGGCACACCCGGGCCAGTGCCGGGGCCCTGAGCAGGCGGGGGGCCCACTCGCAGTCTGGCACCCCTGCGCGGAGAGCGGTGTCAGCGCCGCCACTGGGCCCCCCCCGCCTGCTCAGGGCCCCGGCAGCAGCTGGCAACAATACTTACCTCTCCCGTGCCTCCACTGCCGCAGCTCCGGGCTCCAGGGGGCGCCGGCGCTTCCTCTCACAGCCGGCCGCTGAATGACGTCATCATTCAGCGGCCGGCTGTGGCACAGAGCGCGGGGACGCTGAACAGGTAAGACGTGTGTGTGTGTGTGTCTCTGTGTGTGTATGTAGTGCGGTGCTTTGTGTGTGTATGTATGTGTGTGTGTGTATGTATGTATGTGAGAGAGTGCTTGTGTGCTGTCTGTGTGTGATGATGGGCAGGCATTGCTGATAATGGGGAGGCATTGATGATGGGGAGATGATGATAATGGGCAGGCATTGATGATGGGGAGAAGATGATGATGGGCAGACATTGATGATGATGGGGAGGAGATGATGATGGGCAGGCATTGCTGATAATGGGGAGGCATTGATGATGATGGGGAGAAGATGATGATAATGGGCAGGCATTGATGATAATGGGCAGGCATTGATGATGGGGAGAAGATGATGATGATGGGCAGGCATTGATGATGATGGG
This sequence comes from Oophaga sylvatica, assembly GCA_033576555.1. Classification (NCBI taxonomy): domain Eukaryota; kingdom Metazoa; phylum Chordata; class Amphibia; order Anura; family Dendrobatidae; genus Oophaga; species Oophaga sylvatica. The sequence goes on from JARQOD010000500.1 coordinate 114,147, forward strand.
GAGGCAATCATGATGATAATGGGGAGTCTTTCCACAGCGCCCTTTCCTGAGCTGTAACAGTGCAGAACGCAGTACAGCGCAGAGGAGAGCTCCATATTTTATATGGAGCATTATATGGGGACCAGTATCCTGTATGGAGCATTATATGGGGACCAGTATCCTGTATGGAGCATTATATGGGGACCAGTATCCTGTATGGAGCATTATATTGGGTCCAGTATTCTGTATGGAGCATTATTTTGGGTCCAGTATTCTGTATGGAGCATTATATGGGGGGTGACATCCTGCATGGGGTATTATATGGGTGATGAGGGGGAGACTATGTGGTGCCCATAATATTGTATGGAGGACTGTACTGTCCGGTCTGTACTGTGCGCTGTGAGGATTTGGTGGTTTTTAAGCTATTGTAGAATTTACAATAGATATCAGTCATGTAATGGAAGAAGTGAAGTATTTGGCATTGTACTATACCCATATTTCTCTGCCGTATCTGTGCATCATGAATCGTGGTCTGTGTTAAAGGGGCCCACTGAGGCTCTTTCGCCCGGGGCCCATAAAAACCTGGAGCCGGCCCTGCCCTGGCTGAAAGAGAAAAAAATTGATTTAATTTTTTGGGAATGGGGGATGTCATATTTACTTTCTGCTGGCTGTCCTCCTATCCTCTGCATGTAGCAAAGCTTCCTCCTCTCCCCTAGCTGCTGCCTCTCTTTGGAGTCTTCTGCTGTTGAATAAGGACACAAAAAGGGTCAGTGAATATATGTATATTCATTGGCTCTGGCTGAAAGAGAAAAAAATTGATTTAATTTTTTGGGAATGGGGGATGTCATATTTACTTTCTGCTGGCTGTCCTCCTCTCCTCTGCATGTAGCAAAGCTTCCTCCTCTCCCTGGCTGCTGCTGCCTCTCTTTGGCGTCTTCTGCTGTGGAATAATGACACAAAGGGGCAGTGAATATATGTATATTCCTTGGCCCTGGCTGAAAAAGAAAAAAAATGATTAAATTTTTTGGGAATGGGGGATGTCATATTTACTTTCTGCTGGCTGTCCTCCTCTCCTCTGCATGTAGCAAATCTTCCTCCTCTCCCCTAGCTGCTGCCGCTGCCTCTCTTTGGAGTCTTCTGCTGTGGAATAAAGAGACAAAAAGGGCCAGTGAATATATGTATATTCCTTGTCCCTGGCTGAAAAAAATATAAAAGTTCCACATGGACTGGAGTGAGCTTTATGGTGTACGGAATGACACATCCCGTCATGATTGGGAAACATTTTAAACAGTACCAGGGGGACCCACATTATCACTTGAAAACATGCACACTTGATACAGTACCAGGGTGACCAACATTATCACTTGAAAACATGAACATTTTATACAGTACCAGTGGGACCCACTTCATCACAGGGAAAACATGCGCATACCAGGGGATCCACATTATCACTTCAAAACATGCACATTATACAGTACCAGGGGATCCACAGTATCACTTGAAAACATGCACATTTTATACCGGACCTGTGGGACACACTTCATCACAGGGAAAACATGCACATTTTATACAGTACCAGGGGATCCACATTATCACTTGAAAACCATGCACATTTTATACAGTACCAGTGGGACACACTTCATCACAGGGAAAACATGCACATTTTAAACAGTACCAGGGGGACCCACATTATCACTTGAAAACATGCACATTTTATACAGCACCAGGGGATCCACATTATCACTTGAAAACCATGCACATTTTATACAGTACCAGGGGCTCCACATCATTACTTGAAAACCATGCACATTTTATACAGTACCAGTGGGACACCCTTCATCACAGGAAAAACATGCACATTTTATACAGTACCAGGGGCTCCACATCATTACTTGAAAACCATGCACATTTTATACAGTACCAGTGGGACATCCTTCATCACAGGAAAAACATGCACATTTTATACAGTACCAGGGGATCCACATCATTACTTGAAAACCATGCACATTTTACACAGTACCAGTGGGACACCCTTCATCACAGGAAAAACATGCACATTTTATACAGTACCAGGGGATCCACATTATTACTTGAAAACCATGCACATTTTATACAGTACCAGTGGGACACACTTCATCACAGGGAAAACATGCACATTTTATACACTACCAGGGGATCCACATTATCACTTTAAAACCATGCACATTTTATACAGTACCAGGGGATCCACATTATTACTTGAAAACCATGCACATTTTATACAGTACTAGTGGGCCACACTTCATCACAGGGAAAACATGCACATTTTATACAGTACCAGGGGATCCACATTATTACTTGAAAACCATGCACATTTTATACAGTACCAGTGGGCCACACTTCATCACAGGGAAAACATGCACATTTTATACAGTACCAGGGGATCCACATTATTACTTGAAAACCATGCACATTTTATACAGTACCAGTGGGACACACTTCATCACAGGGAAAACATGCACATTTTATACAGTACCAGGGGATCCACATTATTACTTGAAAACCATGCACATTTTATACAGTACCAGTGGGACACACTTCATCACAGGGAAAACATGCACATTTTATACAGTACCAGGGGATCCACATTATCACTTGAAAACCATGCACATTTTATACAGTACCAGGGGATCCACATTATTACTTGAAAACCATGCACATTTTATACAGTACCAGTGGGCCACACTTCATCACAGGGAAAACATGCACATTTTATACAGTACCAGGGATACACATTATCACTTGAAAACCATGCACATTTTATACAGTACCAGTGGGCCACACTTCATCACAGGGAAAACATGCACATTTTATACAGTACCAGGGGATCCACATTATCACTTGAAAACCATGCACATTTTATACAGTACCAGTGGGACACTGTTATGATTCGGTAGCTGAGGAGTGCAGGTAAAAAAGGAAATACACCAGAGCAGTTGGAATCTATGAGATTGCAGTACCCTGACTAACCACCACAACTAGAGGCAGCCGTGGAGCGTTCCTACGTTGGTCCTAGACGCCTCGTCACAGCCTGAGAAACTAACTACACCTAAAGATAGAAAGAGGAAAGCTATCTGCCCTGGAGCAGATCCCCAAAGAACATAGAAAGCCCCCAAACATGTAATGGCGGTTAGACAAGAAGAAATACTGACACAGACAGAAAATAGTATGAGCAAACGTTGGGGCCCAAACTACCTAAATAGAAAAGGATAGGAAGGGCACTTACTGCAATCCCAAAAAATCCTGAAAAGCACCAACTCTACTAATTTCAAAAACACCTGAGATCACACGACCTCTACCACCTAAATTAGTTCTCTGGTGTAACAAAATCAAAACAGCAGCCACTGAAAAAACTGGAAAAAGCAAATGTACAAACATCAGTGGCTGAACTAAACTGAGAGGGCAAAAGCCCCCGGAGGGGACCCAGAAGGCCCCCACAGAAGTGCAGGACAAAATGCAAAAATCAAGCACAAAAACAAAAAGAAGAAAATGTCTTATCTGTTAGCAGGAGATGCAGACACGACAAAGCAGGCTACAAAGGAAACAGGAATCAAGGATTGAGACCAGAACAATTGATCACCGGCAACCCTGATGGGAAGGCGACTCCCTTAAATAAGACCAGTCAGTAACACCTGATTCCCAATCCTCACAATCTTCACTGGACAGTCCAGTACCGCTTGTAACCACCAGAGGGAGCCTCTGCTCAGAACTCATTTCAAGTCCATTCACAACAGGACACACTTCATCACAGGGAAAACATGCACATTTTATACAGTACCAGGGGATCCACATTATCACTTGAAAACCATGCACAAACAGTACCAGGGGGACCCACCCCATCACTGGAAAACCATGCACATTTTATACAGTACCAGGGGGACCAACCCCATCACAGCAAAAACATGATTTTTAAACAGTACCAGGGTGACACCGCACTGCACTAGCTCAGGCAGCAGTGGCGAAAGATGCGTGGTTAAATTTTAGGGGTGGGGGATGTGATATTTACCGTCTGCTGTCCTGTTGCTCCATTTCCGTATCTGCTGCTGGTGCTGGTACTGATGTGGAACCTGGTGCTGGTGATTGTGCTGGTGCTGGTCCTCGTCTCTGGCTTGGTCTTTCTCTCTTGGCTGGCTGCATGGTAATGGCTGAGTGTCCCACAGCATGCTTTTATATATGTTTGCTGTGGGCTGGTATATCAATTTAAAAACTGGATCCGGCCACCGAATCCGGCTTTAGCCGGATCCGCCGCATTCCGGCGCTCATAGACTTTCGTTGTGCCAAAGCCGGCGTTTCCGGCTTTTTCGCCGGAGACAAAAAACGTTACAGTAGCCGTTTTTTACAGACGCCGGAATGCGACCAGACACCATGCGGCGCGATCCGGTGCTAATGTTACTCAATGGAAAAAAAACGGATCCGGCATTACATTTCACCGGATGCGGTTTTACAAAAAAAGGCCGGATTGCGCCATCAAGCGCAAAATGGATGTGTGAAAGAGGCCTTAGACAGACCCTCACCATGTGCCAAACACTTCCTTACATACCGATAGCCACTCCCACAGCTGAGGTATGGAGCACATGGTCTGGTCACATGCATATGACCTCATCACAGGTCCTCAACAAACTCACCACCACCAGTGGGCGGTGTATGTGTGGTTAGCCAGTCCCACCCAGCTCACAAGCTAACCCTGTAAGGCACCCTAGAAAATAAACACAACTCTTATGGGACTACAAGTCCCAGAACAACATTACTTTGGCTTACAGGGCAGAGGAGCTCTGCGACACATACCTGGCATTTACAACAATGCCAGAGACTGTCTTTCCATCCAAATCACGCCTCCATGCATATCTTGAGGAGCATACACAGCGCCCTCTAGCTGTAGCATGGGTCACTACACCACACAATAAAGTCTAATTATTTTTAGTTTATTACTCTGGTTCTCTTCATTCGTCTCATTGGATATGTCCGGAATTGTGTTTATCTATCTTTGAAGTGCCAGCCACTTTTTACCATTAGGACAACTTTTGTGTTTACGTGGGCTAGGTGGTAATGTTTGTGAAATCACTAGTGAACCAACAATGTAACGTCCTATGCAAAGACATCTGACAACTTCTGTTACTGGTGTAATGTACTGCTACAGTGCAGTATAGTGCAACCTCCACCAGGGGGTGCTGGTGAGGAAAGAGAGGTTGCACACACTCACAGAGTAGTAACACAGAGCAGCAGCACAGGTGTCACAAGTAATGAAAGAGTGGTCAGACAAGCTGAAGTCAGAAACTGTCAGGAGCAGAAGTACTTAAGGTCACAGCAATGCACGTAGTCAGAGTCAAGCCAGAAGTCAGAGCCTGCCGGGAAAGTAGTATCCAAAACGTGAGACATAAGACGTAGTCAGGGTATAAGCCATACAGTCAAAAGCCAGTCGGGAAGCGAGGTATCAGAGATGGAATACAAAAGGCGTAGGCCAGAGATCAGGCCATGTCATACACAAGTACGGAAACTCAGAGGCAACAGGATCACTAGGGTATATGGGACAGCTGCTCTATACTGGCCCGCAGGCTGCAGAGGACTGAAATAGCCTAGCCAGTTCCAAAACGAGGCAGAGGGGTTTAACCCCCACATGACCAGTTCAGAGAGGAGGCAGCAGAAAACATGACGCATATGGCGACTTGGTGGGGGTTTCTTACCTTTTTACTGCCCAATTTTTCCCCCCAACCATTTGCCGACCACGCTCCTTGAAAATAAAACATTACACTTAAATTCTTTGGATAATATTGGCCACAGCAGCCAGTTTATTAACAAACATACATAAAATACATAATATATGTAAAACATCCTTCAAAGATATGAGGGGAGGGTTCCTGGAGCTAAAAGATCTGGCTTTACTGTTAATAGACCAAAACAAATTCGACCACCATGTTACCCTCAGCCGTAAAACACCAGCTCGAGGGCACCAAACAACCCGTTCAGGGAAGACTAAACCACCACAAGCTCCCAGGGTAAAAACCCCGTCCAGAGCCCATAACCAAAAGTCAGATCAACCCCACCTCATTTAAATATCCGCAATTTACTCGCCAATTCCATCCCTGAATCATAACAACTCCAAGAACCCCACCCCCTGCCAACCACGAATGGCCCTGATCACCTCAGGTTCGTGATTGCCCCAACACAGCCATCGCCCTCTCCAATCCTTCCTGAATTGCAAGTGCCCATAAGTCAATTCCAATATCGTTCAAATGAACCCCATCCTCGCTCCAGAAATTACCCACCCCTGCTTCCAATTCAAAGTGCCGCACGTTTATACCCCCGTTCCTGGAAACAAAATTTGATACCACCCTGTTCAGCTTGACCTTAGCTCTGTTGATCCCTTTTAACGATCTGGTGCCCCTCCATTTTTGTCTAGGAACTAAAACCGACCAAACCGTCAATACACCGGGAAACGACACCCATAATCGCAAAAAATCAAAACAAATATCCCTGATCAATTCTCTAACCAGCTTCACTCCCAAATCATTCCCGCCCATATGCACCACCCAAATATCAGGCGCCCTATCACAACGAACTGCCCTTGAAAATTCTCCCAAAACTCTAGCCCACACCATCCCCCTGAAACCCAACCAACGAACGACCACCTGTTGTCTACTGAATCCCAGTTGTCTGCTACTTGGCCTCACGTCAGCCCGTAACGCCATCCAATGAACGAACGAATGTCCCAAAATCCAGGCTAATAAAGGTTCATAATCTGCGAATACAAAAACAACATAAAATAACCTCTCTTTTTTTCACGGCTACTGCATGCATTAATAGCGCACAAAACTTAAGTAACGATTAGAGCTCTATCTACCAATGCGGCGAATTGTCCCAGGCCCTCGACCCCGCATATGTGCTTCCGACGCCGCCCCGATACGAAAAGAGTGAGAACCATATATGTCACGAACGGCGCACAGACGGAGGCCTGAGGGATCACGGCTTAGGATCCCGCCGATGCCACCTGTGTTGAATGCAGGGATTTATACTTATCCCACTTCCCAGTTCCACTTGGAACATGAAGCTCTCTGGTGCCCCCCTTACCCTCAGGTCAGTCAGGGAACTGCACCTAGGATAATTAGTCACCGGACGGGCCGCTTGGACGTGTACTGGCTATTGGGTACGCTGCAGTGAGGGAATTATAACTACTCCTAGCCACAGCCAGGCAATACACTTATAAAGCCCGCTCCATCACTGCCAGCGATACCCAGCCCAGCACACAGCACACTCACACTCGCTAGCTGCCACCAGCCTCTGGGTCTAGAGTGTGGGGCAGAGGCCACCCCAATTTAGTAGCCTAGTATACTTCAGGCACATGCAAATTCGTTACAGAGCATAGAGAACAAACTAGTAATTTTATATCTTTACTCCAAAAAGTTTGACAGTGTTTATAAAGTTTTAAAACAAGGTTTTACAAAAAGGAGACAATTAAAATATGTACACGCAATTACAAATAATACAGGGTTAAAGAAGAAAAACTTACATGGCACTTAGATCATTACGGCGAATCAGGCTGGGGGAAAAGAAGGGGGGACTCACATCACCATGAATGACAGTGTGGCTGTCTATCTCGGCTCTCTTGCAGAATCTGACACCCTGACTCAGTGGTTGCACTCTATAATTTTGGGTCATGACATCATAAAAGGGCTGAGTTACCGGGATCTTCTCCTTGCTCCAAGTTGTAGTTTTGGGCTCTGAAACCTTCTCGGCTATAAAACTGGCTTGAGAACCTAGCAGAGCCTCGGCAGAACCGTCATTCGCCTTATTCTGAAATTAGGGTTCTAATGAGTTCAAACTTGGACTAGTTATTCCACTCTGCTCCAGAGAAATCCATTTCTCTGGTTCTGTTGGGGCTAGCACATAACCAGTACCACTGTAGCGGAGCCTGATAGGAGCATGTTGCAGAACTGTAACTTTCGTGCTTCTATCATATGCTCTCAGCGCGTTATGACCGAATGAATGAATTCCCATTATATGCTATGGGACAGTCCCGCAGGGTTTGAAGACAAAGACATTCCTGAGGTGGAGGCGAGAGGAAGGAGTAAGCTGTAACTCCAGGCAGTGGGGTAGAGAGGCTGCAGGCACAAAACACGATGGGGGTAGTAGTTCTGGAAAAGTAATAGGGAATGGAGCTCCCATCCCAGGTTATCGTCACAATATATGTCAGTGGGAACACCCAATTCCTTCAGCCCTTTCTTGAGAATTGCTATAAACTGAAACCGAGACAAGAATGCCCCCGCACTATGACACAACAGTGGCTCTGACCTGCAACTCCACACGCGCCAATATTGAGCCAAACATTTATGTGGACACATAGCCGACCCTTCCACCTTTCCAAGCACCACTCGCCTACCTTTTCCCAACTGATCAGTCTTGGACCGTCGTATCCAAAAAATAATACAACCTGGTTGTAACTCCACGTCCTCAGCCATCAAACCCCCCATTCTGTTTCTGCTATCGGACACCAGCTGGCCTATCCTCAAGGCCCCAAAAAATGCCAAAGAAAAAGCCAGTTGAAACAAAGCCACCTCAAAACTAGAACAACAAATCCGGTCCAAAATACCGCCCAAACGCTCCAGCATGCTAAACGAGATCGGTCTGCGCCTATCTACGCATCGCTTACCCCTTCGTACTCCCTTTAAAGCTTGCTTAACTAAAAAAATTTTTGTGACATCCCCACACCCTTGTAACCGAAAACGAAAAGCCAAGCCCGCTATAAATGTATTTATCTTTGAAACTGACCAGGCCCTGTCCGCCAACTCCTCAACCAAAATTAACAAAGCTTGTGTCCTATCCTCATCCGAGTCAACTGCTCCCCACTGTAACAACCAATCTTGCCAAACCTCGCACGACTCCACATATGATGCCCAAGTCTGGCCCGTAACTGACTCACGAATCAATTGTCCTGCTCGTCCATAACCACTCGCCACAACTGAGAAGGGCATTCTGTTCCTGATTCCTCCACGTCTGGCACCAAGTCCTGAAACCTCTCCCACTGTAAACGAGATAAAGAATCCGCTATAGAATTTTTAACACCAGGAACATGCACCGCGGAAACCCAAGCATTCAGCTCCAGACAACGCAGGACCAGCTACTGCACTAACTTAATTACAGGAGGAGATGACGCCGACAAAGTAATTATCCCCACCACGCTCATATTGTCGCAATGAAAACTCACCTTCCTATTCCTAAACAACTCTCCCCAAATGAATACTGCCACAACAATCGGGAACAATTCCAACAACGCCAAATTCCTTGTCCAGCCAATTTGTTGCCACTCTTCTGGCCACATTCCAACACTCCACCTTCCTTTGCAATAAGCCCCGTACCCAACTCCGCCAGCTGCATCCGTATAGATTTTGCATTAAAAATTACTCACAACCTCCTGCTGAATCAGTGACCGCCCGTTGTAATGTGTCAAGAAACGTTGCCACACCATCAAATTATTCCTGTGTTCCTCCCTCAATTGAATAAAATAATGTGCTGCTTTTACACCCGCCCTCGCACTAGCCAACCTGCGACAAAATATTCTGCCCATAGGTATGATTCTACACGCAAAATTTAATCTCCCCAACGACGACTGTAATTCCTTTAATGTCAATTTACGCAATTTTCGAACCCTATCAACCTCTTGCTTGAGAAGCAACAACTTGTCATCAGGCAGCCTGCACTCCATCCTCTCTGAGTCAATCAAAATACCAAGAAAACTAAGCGACGCGGACGGGCCATCGTTTTTTTCCCCAGCCAACGGTACACCAAAAAGTCCAGCCACCTATTCCATAGCAGCTAAAGTATTTCTGCACAGCACCGAATCTGGAGGGCCAATGAATAAAAAGTCATACAGATAGTGAATCACAGATTGGACCCCCGCAATGTCCCTAACCACCCACTCCAAAAATGTACTGAATGTCTCAAACAATGAACATGAAATCGCGCAACTCTTCGGCAAACATCTGTCCAAATAAAACCCCCATCCCAAAAACAACCCAACAACGGAATGCTGTCTGGATGAACCGGCAGCAACCGAAAAGCAGATTCGATATCAGTCTTTGCCAACAAAGCCCCCGCACCGTACTTTCTAACCCACCTCACTGCCGTATCAAAAGAAGTATACTCTACTGAGCATAACTCCTGTGATATACCATCATTAACCGACCGCCTCTTCGGGTACGACAAATGCTGAATCAATCTGAACTTATTCGCTTCTTTCTTAGTAACGACCCCCAACGGGGAAACAATAGCCCCAACCATCGGCAAGGATACAAACAGGCCCGACATCCTACCCAACTCCACCTCCTTCAACAATTTAGCACTAACAACGTCCATGTGCAAATCAGCCGACCTCAAGTTTTTAATAGAAAATGGAACTGTGTGACTAGGAGGAGGAATCCTAAAACAACTGAGAAGGGCATTCTGTTCCTGATTCCTCCACGTCTGGCACCAAGTCCTGAAACCTCTCCCACTGTAAACGAGATAAAGAATCCGCAAAACCACTCCTAATGACCTCGGCCCCATCCTGGTCAGAATACCTATTTAGAAAGGGGGCCATCCTTTGAAGCCTCACTGGAGTCTCCCCCTTGATGGGCGCCCACTGCAGGCTTTCCTTTTGCTTTTTTAAAACATTTGGACGCTCCATGGGAACTCTCGCTACAAAAAGAGCACTCGTGTTTAAACGTACAGGTACTCCTGTACTTGCATTGGCCGTCATTAAACTGCCAGCATGTACCTGTTTTTTCTTTTGTTCCTTGCGTCCCCTGCCCACTACTTCCTCGCCCTGACTGCTGACTGTTGCCTCCTCCCCCACCATGAAAGGACTGCCCATACCTGACTGGGGCCATAACCTTCAACCATAACCCAATATCCTTCTGGTTCCATTTAATCTCGGGTCTCACCGCCTTCCTTTGCCTGAATTGCTCGTCATAGCGCAGCCACGCCATACCTCCATACGTCTGATGCGCCTCCTCAATGGCATCCAAATAACAAAATAAACTGGAACAATTCTCCGGGCCCTTTTCCCCAACCACGCTAGCCAAAATTGCAAAAGCCTGCAACCAGTTAATTTTTGCGGAATCAACCGCCACCGCCGTTTCTCTTCCTCCTTTTTACTATCATCCTTCTTTCCTTTGTCTAAATTAAACTTTTCTAAGGGCAACAAGGAGAATATCTCCACGTATTCGGCGCGCCAAATTTTTTCTTTCACCTTTCTTTAGATGAGCTTCCACTCAAAGCACACATACACTTCCCCTTTAGCGCGATCATTTAACTTAATCGTATCCCCTTTATCCTTTTCCATCTGTACCGACACAGATACCCCGGGACCCCTGGCCCGCTCCACTTCTATCGGCACCGGGCCGTCACTGCCAACCGTCGACCTGACAACTATCCCTGGCGACCATGCCCCCACTGGCGTATTCCTAACGTGCTTTCAACCCCACTCTCCAGTCTCTGCAAAGCCTGTGCCATACCCCACAAAACCTCCTGTAAATCCCCTTCCCCATTCCCACCAGGGCCCCCTGCCTGCTGTCCCCTCGACCCCAGTGTCAGACCTCCTGCAACCCTCCGCCCCACAGCCCCTGAGGGTGACAAACAATAAACAGAGTCATGCTCACCAAGCTGCGCAGGTGCTGTGTCCCCGACAGCCGAAAATCCAGAATCCAGCCGCCTCGATTCTTCATGACGCTCGCTGCCCGACTCAGACTCATCCTCGCCGCTTCGTGGCTCCAGGCCCGCACCCCTGACCTCCTCATCATTAGGGGGGACCGGTGCCATTGAAAATTGCAGCTCTTCTGACCGCAGCCTCGAACAAGACCGCACAGCTGCTCCAGCCTGCCGTCCTGACGTGCCACCACGTGACCTGCCAGACAACGCCTGATCACTGTCCGCTGCTCTTCCTTCGCTTGGACCTGGCAGCATCTAGTCCTCCTGGGACTGTCAGCCCGCCGTATACCACATGTCCCCGCTGCTCTCGGCCTAACACCCCGCTGGGTGCCCGGCGTCTTCCTCGCCCGGGATGTTCCCGGACTAATGATGCCCCCCGGTCCACTGCCATCCTCCAGGTCGCTGCCAGGGCCCCGCCGCAGGTTAGCGCTCCCGCTCACCCCGCAACGGGCCCGCGATGATCGCTTAGTCGGCCGCAATGGCGTTGCGGCCTGCTCCTCCCACCACGCCCGCCACGCCCGCCGTGCAGCAGCGGTCACGGCCCCCCGTTCCGGCCTCCGGGAAGCTCCCTCTGCGGCCCTTACTTCATGTTTGGGCCCGTCGCCATCTGCGGCCCGACTCTGCGGCTAGGCTGCACTTCCGGTCTCACCGCGGCCTGCTCTTCCGGGCCAGGCCTGCTGCCATTCTCGGGATAGGCCGCGCTCCTGCTTGGTCCCCGCTCTGGCTCCGCCACCCGATGCCTGCAGACCGGCTCCTTGCATTCCTGCCGGAGCGTGCACGGCGGCGGACAAGCACACCACTGCACCCAACCTCCGCAGGGTCCTCAGAGGGGCTCCTGAGCCTGCGCCCGCCGCACGCCACCACATCAAGGGATAACCACTCGGGGGGCCGGGTCCTCCTACCCCTGCTGCTCACCGCCTGTGACCCAGAATCCCCTAGGAGGGAGGACAGCTGCTCATCCAACAATCCACCCCTCCTGGAGCGCGCCACATCTCTCAGCCTGTCCATAAGGTACTCCACAGACTCCATAGTGTAACTGGCTGTCTTCTCTCCTCAGATTTCTTTCAGGAATGGCACTTTCCCGCACTTTTCCCACAAAACCGCCCTAAATAATGCCTCCTTTTCTGCCCCTTTTCCCAACCACCAATTCCACCTAGCTTTGCTTATTCCAGCCTCTTCTAACTCTACTGGATCATGACAATGGGCTACACCACTACCTTTCTTTGGCAGACGCACAGTGGTACACATTGTTGATGAGGCCCAGAAAGAGCATGTGTTCGAGTGGAAGGCAAGCACAGCTTAAAGTGACTTCTCCTCCTGTTCCTCCACCTCAACATCACACCCAGTACAGTCCACAGAGGTTGCACCTGTTGCACAGCTTCTGAATCCACACCTTTGCAGTAGAAAACTTCACAGAGCAGGCTGCATGGGATAACAAGCTTTTACTTCTAACAACATGAGGTAAAAGAAGAATGCAGTCATTTTAGCATTGCATCAGGAAACAGGAACAAAATGAAAGTGAAACTACAAGTGAGACTATTTCTTATACAATACATTAAACAGAAGGAAACATTATACAACATCGCCATCTACTGTCAGGTCAGCATAAAGTCCTCCTTTTACTTATAATAAGTCCTAGTCTGTTGCATATGCCAACACCCTTTTTCAACAGTAAGGACTTATTCAATCAAACCCAACTTTTTTATTAGTCTCTGATGTTTATCAGCATTCAACGCCTTCGTGAAAATGTCTGCTGTCATTTCTTCAGTAGGGCAATACTCCAACTTCAAGACTCCTTGGTCCTCTTTTAGTTTTGTTGGTTCCAAGTGTGATTGTCCTAATTCTGTCAACAATTGTCTTAACCACAGTACTCCTTGTCTTTCTATCTGTATTCCTAGGTACTGTTTTACATTTCCCAAGTCTTTGATTTCAAAATTTTGTTTCAGGATTTTTAGAATGTTTTCTTTATCCCTTTCTTGTTTAACCCCTCTCTGCCATCAGACGTACTATTCCGTCCATGTGACCCTGGACCTTATTCCCATGGACGGAATAGTACGTCATGGGTGATCAGTTGCGCTCCCGGGGGGAGCGCAGCTGATCGCCGCCGGGTGTCAGCTGATTATCACAGCTGACACCCGTGACTGTGTGTCAGGAGCGGTCACAGACCGCTCCCGGCACATTAACCCCTGGCACACCGCGATCAAACATGATCGCGGTGTACCTGGGGCACAGGGGAGGATCGCGCAGGCAGGGGGCTCCCTGCGCGCCCCCCTGAGACCCTCAGAGCAGCGCGATGTGTCACGCTGTTCCGAGGGTCCGTCCTCCCTCCAGGTCCCCGGATCCAAGATGGCGCCGCGGTCCTGCAGGGAGGCGGCTTCCTCAGTGCCTGCTGAGAGCAGGCGCTGGGGAAGCCTGCAGCAGTGCCAGAGCGATCGCTGGTGTGACAGAGTGCTGTGCACACTGTAACACCAGCGATCTGCTAAAATACAGTGATGTCCCACCCTGGGACAAAGTATTAAAGTAAAAAAAATAAAAATAAAAAGTGGTAAAAAAAATCATAAAAAAAAAAAAATATTGCCCAATAAATTCATTCTTTCCTGTAAATAAAAAAACCAAAACAATAAAAGTACACATATTTGGTATCGCCGCGTCCGTAACGACCCCCCCTATAAAACTGTCCCACTAGTTAACCCCTTTAATGAACCCCTTAAAAAAAAAAAAAAGAAAACGAAGCAAAAAATCAATGCTTTATCATCATACCGCTGAACAAAAAGTGGAATAATACGCGATCAAAAAGACCGAGATAAATAACCATGGTACCGCTGAAAACGTCATCTTGTCCCGCAAAAAACGAGCCATCATACAGCATCATCAGCGAAAAAATAAAAAAGTTATAGCTCGCAGAATAAAGCGATGCAAAAATAATAATTTTTTATATAAAATTGTTTTCATGCTATAAAAGCACCAAAACATAAAAAAATGATATAAATGAGGTATCGCCATAATCGTACTGACCCGAAGAATAAAACTGCTTTATCAATTTTACCACACGCGGAACGGTACAAACGCCTCCCCCAAAAGAAATTCATGATTTGCTGATTTTTGTTCATTCTAACCTCCCAAAAATCGAAATAAAAGGCGATCAAAAAATGTCACGTGCTCAAAAATGGTACCAATAAAAACGTCACCTCGTCCCGCAAAAAATAAGACCTCACATGACTCTGTGGGCCAAAATATGCAAAAATTATAGCTCTCAAAATGTGGTGATGCAAAAAACTATTTTTTGCAATAAAAAGCGTCTTTTAGCGTGACAGCTGCCAATCACAAAAACCCGCTATAAATAGTAAATCAGACCCCCCTTTATCACCCCCTTAGTTAGGGAAAAATAATAAAATTAAAAAAATGTATTTATTTCCATTTTCCCATTAGGGTTAGGGTTGCGGCTAAAGTTAGGGTTAGGGTTGGCGCTAACGTTAGGATTAGGATTAGGGTTGGGATTACGGTTAGGGGTGTTTTAGGGTTAGGTTTGTGGTTAGGGTTGGGACTAGGGTTAGGGGTGTGTTGGGGTTAGGGTTGGAGTTAGAATTGGGGGGTTTCCGCTGTTTAGGCACATCAGGGGCTCTCCAAATGTGACATGGCGTCTGATCTCAATTCCAGCTAATTCTGCGTTGAAAAAGTCAAACGGTACTCCTTCACTTCTGAGCTCTGCCATGCGCCCAAACAGTAGTTTACTCCCGCATATGGGGTATCAGCGTACTCTGGACCACAAGAGTTATTGTGCAATTTGTCCTATTTCTTCTGTTACCCTTGAGAAAATAAAAAACTGGGGGCGAAAATATAATTTTTGTAAAAAAAAAATGATTTTTTTGTTTTTACGGCTGTATGTTATAAAACTTCTGTGAAGCACTTGGAGCTTCATAGCGCTCACCACACTTCTAGATAAGTTCCTTGTGGGGTCTATTTTCCAAAATGGGGTCACTTGTGGGGGGTTTCCACTGTTTAGGCGCATCAGGGGCTCTCCAAATGCGACATGACGCCCCCAGACCATTCCATCAAAGTCTGCAATCCAAAACGTCACTACTTCCCTTCCGAGCCCCGACGTGCGCCCATACAGTAGTTTACTCCCACATATTGGGTATCAGCGTACTCAGGACAAATTGGACAACAACTTTTGGGGTCCAATTTCTCCTGTTACCCTTGTGAAAATAAAATATTGGGGGCGAAAAAAATCATTTTTGTAAAAAAAAAAAAGGATTTTTTATTTTTACGGCTGTACGTTATAAACTTCTGTGAACCACTTCGGGGTTCAAAGTGCTCACCACACATCTAGATAAGTTCCTTGTGGGGTCTATTTTCCAAAATGGGGTCACTTGTGGGGGGTTTCCACTGTTTAGACGCATCAGGGGCTCTCCAAATGCGACATGACTCCCCCAGACCATTCCATCAAAGTCTGCAATCCAAAACGTCACTACTTCCCTTCCGAGCCCCGACGTGCGCCCATACAGTAGTTTACTCCCACATATTGGGTATCAGCGTACTCAGGACAAATTGGACAACAACTTTTGGGGTCCAATTTCTCCTGTTACCCTTGTGAAAATAAAATATTGGGGGCGAAAAAATCATTTTTGTAAAAAAAAAAAGGATTTTTTATTTTACGGCTGTACGTTACAAACTTCTGTGAAGCACTTTGGGGTTCAAAGTGCTCACCACACATCTAGATAAGTTCCTTGAGGGGTCTAGTTTCCAAAATGGTGTCATTTTTGGGGGGTTTCCACTGTTTAGGCATATCAGGAGCTCTCCAAACACGACATGGCATCCAGCCAATTCTGCGTTGAAAAAGTCAAACGGCGCTCCTTCCCTTCCAAACTCTGCCATGCACCCAAACAGTGATTTACTCCCACATATGGGGTATCAGCGCACTCAGGACAAATTGCACAATAACTTTTGGAGTCTTGTTACCCTTGGGAAATAAAAATTGGGGTGAAAAAATCAATTTTGTGGAAAAAATATGATTTTTTAATTTTACGGCTCTACGTTATAAACTTGTGTGAAGCACTTGGGGGTTCAAATTGCTCACCAAAGATCTAGATAAGTTCCTTAGGGGGTCTAGTTTCCCAAATGGGGGCACTTGTGGGGGGTTTCCACTGTTTAGGCACAGCAGGGGCTCTCCAAATGCAACATGGCGTCCAATCTCAATTCCAGCCAATTTTGGTTGGAAAAAGTCAAATGGTGCTCCTTCCATTCCGAGCTCTGCCATGCGCCCAAACAGTGGTTCCCCCCCACATATGGGGTATCAGCGTACTCAGGACAAATTGGACAACAAATTTTGTGGTCCAATTTCTCCTGTTACCCTTGGGAAAATAAAAAATTAGTGACTAAGAGATAATTTTTGTGGGAAAAAAATAGGATTTTTTATTTTCATGCTCGGGCATTATAAACTTGTGTGAAGCACTTGGGGGTTCAAAGTGCTCACCAAAGATCTAGATAAGTTCCTTAGGGGGTCTAGCTTCCAAAATGGGGTCACTTGTGGGGGGTTTCCACTGTTTAGGCTCATCTGGGGCACTACAAATGGAACATGACCCCCATCAACGTCTGCATTCCAAAACGTTACTGCTTCCTTTACTGCCGTGCGCCCAAACAGTTTCCCCCCCACACATGGGGTATCAGCGTACTCAGGACAAATTGGAAAACAACTTTTGGGGTCCAATTTCCTTGGGAAAAATCAAAAATTTGGGACTAAAAAATCATTTTTGTGGAAAATTGTTTTTTTTGTTTTTTTTCACACCCAGGCATTATAAACTTTTGTGAAACACTTTGGGGTTCAAAGTGCTCACAACAGATCTAGATAAGTTCCTTAGGGGGTCTAGTTTCCAAAATGGTGTCACTTGTGGGGGGTTTCCACTGTTTAGGCATATCAGGGGCTCTCCAAACGCGACATGGCGTCCAATCTCAACTCCAGCCAATTTTAGTTTGAAAAAGTCAAACGGCGCTCCTTCCCTTTCGAGCTCTGCCGTGTGCCCAAACAGTGTTTTTCCCCCACATATGGGGTATTGGCGTACTCAGGAGAAATTGCACAACAACTTTATCTGCCCATTTTCTCCTTTTACCCTTGTGAAAATAAAAAAACGTTTGTAAAAGATCACTTTTGTGGCTAAAAAGTTAAATATTAATTTTTTCCTTCCACGTTGCTTCAGCTCCTGTGAAGCACCTGAAGGGTTAATAAACTTATTGAATGTGGTTTTGAGTACCTTGAGGGGTGCAGTTTTTAGAATGGTGTCACTTTTGGGTATTTTCTGCCATATAGACCCCTCAAAGTGACTTCAAATGTGAGGTGGTCCCTAAAAAAATGGCTTTGTAAATTTTGTTGTAAAAATGAGAAATCACTGGTCAACTTTTAACCCTTATAATTTCCTAACAAAAAAAATTTTGGTTCCAAAATTGTGCTGATGTAAAGTAGACATGTGGGAAATGTTATTTCTTAACTATTTTGTGTGACATATCTCTCTGTTTTAAGGGAAAAAAAAATTCAAAGTTTGAAAATTGCAAAATTTTCTAAATTTTCGCCATATTTGCGGTTTTTTCAAAAATAAACGCAAGGTATATCGAAGAAATTTTACTTCTAACGTGAAGTACAATATGTCACGAGAAAAACATTCTCAGAATCGCGAAGATCCGTTGAAGCGTTCCAGAGTTATAACCTCATAAAGAGACAGTGGTCAGAATTGTAAAAATTGGCCCGGTCATTAACGTGCAAACCACCCTTGGGGTGAAGTGGTTAAAACAAATCAAAATGTTGTCTACATATATGAGTACATAAATCCATCTATTACTCAGCCTTTTTGTGTACAAGCATGGATCAGCTTTGCTTCTTTGAAATTTTTCATTTGTTAGTACTTCTGTGATTTTGTCATTCCACGCTTTAGCTGCTTGCTTTAAACCATATATGCTTTTCTTTTACAAACTTTGTTTGGATTTCTTTCATCTTTGAATCCTGGAGGTTGTTCCATGTAAATGTCTTCTGTTAAATCTCCATTCAAAAAAGCTGTCTTTACATCCAGATGTCTTAGTTCCATCTGTTCCACTGCTGCAACTGTAAGTAAAGTTCTTATTGTAGTGTGTTTGACAACTGGAGCAAATGTTTCATCATAGTCTCCATATTTTTGAGAATACCCTTTAGCTACGAGTCTTGCTCGATATCTTTCAGGTGTGCCATCTGTTTGATATTTTACTTTAAAAATCCATTTACATCCTATGGCTTTTCTTCCTTTTGGTAAATCTGTTAGTGTCCATGTATTTGAATCATGCATGGAATTAATTTCTGTTTCTGTTGCTTTTATCCATTTATTAGCTTCTTCTTCAGGAAGTTTAGATATGTCTTCCCAAGAGGTAGGCGCATAGATTTTTCTTATACTTGTCTTGTATGAGAGACGTTTTGGTGGTTTTCCTTTGTTCTCTCTTATTGAACGTCTTGGTTCTGTGTCTGTTTGTAGTTGTGATTCTTCACTTTCAGTATTTTGTTCTTCATTAATTTCTACTTCTTTCTCATCAGATATTTCTTCAGTTATGTCACTATTGTTTTTCTCATTTTTTGTTTCAACTGAAATCATAATGTCTTCATTTAAATCTTCAATGAATGTCACACTGTTACTCACTGTAACTCTGTCTGTTTTGGGATCTAAGATTTTATATCCTTTACAGTTTTCACTATATCCAACGAATATTCCTTCCATGGATCTGTTTTGAAGTTTGGAACGTTTTTCTGTTGGAATGAATATAAAAACTTTACATCCAAAATCTTTTAAATGATTGACACTTGGTTTCATACCTTGCCACAGTTCATATGGAGTTTTCTTCAGTTTTCTGGAAAAAAGTCGGTTCTGTAGATATGTAGCTGTCATTGCTGCCTCATCCTAATATTTCTCTGGTAGTTTAGAATCTGTCAGCATTAGAGTTGAGCGATACTTTCCGATATCCTAAAGTATCGGAATCGGAATGGTATCGCCGATATCACTAAAATATCGGCGATACCCGATACCGATACCGGAAGTCCCATGTAAGTCTATGGGAACAAAATATCGCAACTAAAAAAACCCATTCTTTCCTTGTAAACACTAAATATACACACATAGAATACATATATATATATATACATGTCATTGTGACATATATATATACATATATGTATAGTTTATACACTTCTACATAGTAAAATATACTCTGATTCAATTGCCGGGTAAAGCCGGCTTCAGTGAAAAGACAGAAGCACCCGACATGAAATGACACTTGGTGTACATAGGGTTAACCATGTATTTTCATGTCGTTTGCTATCTGATTTGCACAAACAATTAAATCAGTCTATGTGTGCAAAATTTCACACCTGTAGGGGTTAATTAAAGGTGTAAATTCGTTGTAAAAAAAACGGACTTTTTTGCTACGAATTTACACCTTTAATTAACCCCTACAGGTGTGAAATTTTGCACACATAGTCTGATTTAATTGTTTGTGCAAATTAGATAGCAAAGGACATGAAAAGACATGGTTAACCCTATGTACACCAAGTGTCATTTCATGTCGGGTCACCCGCATTGAAATGACACTTGTTACTATAGGGTTAACCATGTCATTTTCATGTCCTTTGACTATTAATTTGCACAAACAATAAATCAGTCTATGTTGCAAAATTTCACACCTGTAGGGGTTAATTAAAGGTGTAAATTCGTTGTTAAAAAAAACAGACTATTTTTGCTCGAATTTACCCTTTAATTAACCCCTACAGGTGTGAAATTTTGCACACATAGACTGATTTAATTGTTTGTGCAAATTAGATAGCAAAGGACATGAAAAGACATGGTTAACCCTATGTACACCAAGCGTCATTTCATGTCGGGTTCTGCATTTTCACAAAGCCGGCAATTGAATTAGCGGCTATTATACTATGTAGAAGTGTATGAACTACAAATATAAATATATATATATATGTGTCACAAATTCAATGACATGTATATATATATATATGAGGTGTAAAATTGCTGAAAAAAAATGCGTGGGCTCCCGCCCTATTTTCGCAACCAGACAGACAAAGCCAGTGAGTGGGGGCAGATAATAATAGCCCAGAGAGGGACCATTATTTTTGCCCCCCCCGGCTACTAACATCTGCCCCCAGACACCCCAGGAAAGACAAATCTATAATTAGATTCGCCC
Organism: Oophaga sylvatica; assembly: GCA_033576555.1. NCBI lineage: Eukaryota > Metazoa > Chordata > Amphibia > Anura > Dendrobatidae > Oophaga > Oophaga sylvatica. Next base: position 135,045 of record JARQOD010000500.1, read on the forward strand.
TTTCTGGCACTTTGCCCGTCTATTCCCATTGCCCTGTAGCGGTGGCGAATGGGTTAATATGGGGTTATAGCCACCTTGCTATTGAAAGGTGACCTTAAGCCAGGTTAATAATTGAGAGCTGTCAATTAGACAACTATCAATTATTAATCCTATTGCATGAAATAAAAATAAAACACACACACTTTAATTAAAAATCATTTTAATGAAATAAAGACACATGTTTTTGACCATCTTTTATTTTACTGCAAAAACCATTTCCTGTAATAAAAATAAAATAAAAAAGCAAAATTATTCTTACCTATCCCATGCACAGTCAGGTCCCACGGTGTAATCCTTCAGAAAGGGTTAATGTTTACTGCAGGGACCGCAGCTAATGCTGCAGCCTCACAGTAAACCCCAAATGAATGAGTTCCTCTCCTGCCTGACAGGAGAGTAAAGGCTGGGTGTCACATAACGATACACCAGCGATCCCGACAACGATATGCACTTGTCAGGATCGCTGGTGTATCGCTACATGATCGCTGCTGAGCTGCCAAACAGGCAGCTCAGGCAGCGATCTGGGACAGCGACACTGCGGGTAACATCGCTTAAGGGCCCGTCTCACATAGCGATATCGCTACCGAGATCGCTGCTGAGTCACTAGTTTTGTGACGCAGCAGCGAGTTCACCAGCGATATCGCTGTGTGTGACATTCAGCGACGATCAGCCCCCCTGCCGGGTATCGCTGATCGTCGCAGAAATGTCAGGACCTTTTTTTGATCGCTGGTCTCCCGCTGACAGGCACGCATCGCTGCGTGTGACAGGCGGGAGACCAGCGATCCGCTGGTAACCAAGGTACACAGCGGGTTTCCAGGCACCGCGCAGCGCTTGGAAACCCGCTGTGTACCTTGGATACCAGCTCCCTGCATCAGGGCGCTGGTATCCAAGGTACACAGCGGGTTTCTAGGCACAGCCCCGCGCCTGGAAACCCGCTGTGTACCTTGGTTACCAGCGGATCGCTGGTCTCCCGCCTGTCACACGCAGCGATGTGTGCCTGTCAGCGGGAAACCAGCGATCAAAAAAAGGTCCTGACATTTCAGCGACGATCAGCGATACCCGGCAGGGGGGCTGATCGTCGCTGAATGTCACACCCAGCGATATCGCTGGTGAGCTCGCTGCTGCGTCACAAAACTAGTGACTCAGCAGCGATCTCGGTAGCGATATCGCTATGTGAGACGGGCCCTTAAGTGGAAAGCTTAATTGATTGCTTTCCACTTCACTTCAGTCAGCCAGGACACAATCAGTGACGTCAGAGGAATGATTAACAAAAATAGGGGTCCTTCGAAAAAAATGGCGTGGGTCCCCTATTTTTGTAACCAGCCAGATGAAGCAGACCGCTGAGGCCTGGATTTTCAGGCTGTTAAGGCCAAGATCCATGACCTTGCCAGCCTGATAATACCAGGCCACAGCAGTCTCATATCTTGGCTGATTAACAAAAATAGGGATCCCCTCGAAAAAAAATTGGCGTGGGGTCCCCCCTATTTTTGTTAACCAGCCAGATGAAGCAGACCGCTGAGGCCTGGTTTTTCAGGCTGGTAAGGATCCAATATCCATGGACCTTGCCAGCCTGATAATACCAGGCCACAGCAGTCTGCTTAGCTTGGCTGGTTAACAAAAATAGGGGATCCCCTCGAAAAAAAAACGGCGTAGGGGTCCCCCTATTTTTGTTAACCAGCCAAGTAAAATGCAGACTGCTGCGGCCTGGTATTAAAAGACTGTCAAGGCCCATGGATTTTGGCCCTCAACAGCCTGATAATACCAGGCTACAGCAGCCCCACATTTGGCGCATCAAAAGATGTGCCAATTGTGGCACTTTACCCGGCACTTCCCACTTGCCCTGTAGCGGTGGCAAGCGGGGTAATAAGGGGTTAATGTCACCGTTGATTGCACGGTGACAATAAGCCCGGTTAATAATGGAGAGGTGTCAATAAGACACCGATCCATTATTAATCCCAAAGTTATTAAATGTGTAAAAAAAAACACAGCAAGAAAAAAGTATTTTAATGAAATAAAAGAGACAACACAGTTTTCATTTTTTTTATTACTCTCTCATTCCTGCGACGCCATCGATCTCCTGTAAAAAAATTAAAAAAACAAACCAACAGTATACCACCTGTCCGACGCAGTCCATAACGACAGTCCCACGACGATCCAACTCTGCTACATCGCAATGACAGGCAGAGCCTGTCATCGCAACGCAGCACAGCTGATTACCTGCTTCCCCGGCGGTGACGTCATCGGACTGACTGCTTTACGGCCGCGATTACCCAGCAGTCACTGCAGTTATCGCGAGATACTGCATGTGACCGCCGGGGAAAGAAGATTGCGGCCATCAAGCAGTCCAGGACGTGACCGCCGGAGATCTTCTGCCAGGTAAGTGCCGCTGACTCCTGACAGACCCGACCGACGGACACTGACAGTGACAGTGACAATCCCGATTCCGGTATCCGATATGACGAAAATATCGGAACTCGGAATCAGAATTCCGATACAGCCAATATCGGCCGATACCCGATATTTGCAGTATCGGAATGCTCAACCCTAGTCAGCATACATCTCATCATTTCTGTTAGAGTTCTGTTTTTCCTTTCTGCTACTCCATTTTGTTCAGGTGTGTATGGAACAGTTTTCTGATGTTCTATTCCATTTTGTCTTAAGTAGTCTTCTATTCTGTGACCTGTAAATTCACCTCCATTATCACTTCTGATGACAATTGGCTTCCTTTGAAATTTGTTACTTGATCTTGTTACAGTCTTCAAGTTTATCAAAAACTTCACTTTTGTTCTTAATTAAGTATGTGACTGTGTATCTTGAGTAGTTATATCAGAAGAAGAACCGTGTGCACAGCAATATATATAAAGAACTGGTGCCAAGATAGGTTCCAAAACCATGACAATAATAATATAAATCTGGCACTCAACTTTGAAATTTTTTGAATTTTTATTGTGTCCAAAAAGAATAACAGCAGTCAGCAAAACGTTTCGGTCCACAACCGGACCTTCGTCAGTTGCGTTTTCAGAAAGCTGTATCAATCATAGAGCCAAATGAAGCAGTTTAGAGAAGATAACCGCTGAGGTGTAAAGAAATGTTTGAATAACGCAGCTATATAGCTTTTCTTATTTCAAATCGTCAGTGCCCAGGGAGATATTCAAGAGTAACGCCACAGGGATGACGCAGAATGTCTCAGGCTATCGAAGTTTGCAGCCAGTGAGGTGTGCTGCCGACGCGGCGTCCACCGCTAGTGAGACATTCTGCGTCATCCCTGTGGCGTTACTCTTGAATATCTCCCTGGGCACTGACGATTTGAAATAAGAAAAGCTATATAGCTGCGTTATTCAAACATTTCTTTCCACCTCAGCGGTTATCTTCTCTAAACTGCTTCATTTGGCTCTATGATTGATAGAGCTTTCTGAAAACGCAACTGACGAAGGTCCGGTTGTGGACCGAAACGTTTTGATGACTGCTGTTATTCTTTTTGGACACAATAAAAATTCAAAAAAATTTCAAAGTTGAGTGCCAGATTTATATTATTATTGTGTATCTTGAGTAGTCATCTATAAAAGTCAACATGTATCTATTGCCTCCTGATGTAGTCACTTTCATGGGTCCACATACGTCAGTATGCACCAAATCAAGTGGTCTTTCGCTTTTCATCTCACTTTCTTTTGGAATAGATATCCTTGTGGCTTTGGATTTTATACAACATTCACATCTTATGGTAATTGAGCAATCTGATATCTTTAAATCTTTTGTCAATTCTTTTCTCTATAGTTCCCTTATACTGTCCGGGTGTCTATGTCCTAGACGTCTATGCCACAAGTGAATACAGTTTTTGTGATCATGTGTACATACCTTCATCTGTTCCTTTGGTTTGTCAAAATGATATAATTGTTCATCTGCCTTGACTTTGGTTATCATCTTGTTTCCCGGGTGTCTATGTCCTAGACGTCTATGCCACATGTGAATACAGTTTTTGTGATCATGTGTACATACCTTCATCTGTTCCTTTGGTTTGTCAAAATGATATAATTGTTCATCTGCCTTGACTTTGGTTATCATCTTGTTTCCTGCAATAATTGCACACTCATTATCTTTGAATTTTACTGTAAGATAATAATCCGCTTTCCAATTTTGGAACATACAACACATCCTGTACAAGTATCTTTGAATATTGTCCGAACTTGTTTGAACAATTTAGCATACCTTGTCCGATACCTTCTGTGGTTATTTTGCTTCCATCTGCAAGATAAATGGCCTTTTTCTTATCTAAATCAAGATCAGTAAAGAAATTCTTGTCACTTGTCATATGACTCGTTGCTCCTGAATCAATAAACCAACCAAGTGATGATTTCTTGTCTGTTATTTTGAATGTGCCATTACAATTATTCTCACACAAATCGAAAATTGTGTTTTTTACTTTCTGTGTATGCCTTATATGTTGTAATTTTTGTTGTTCTGCTTTCCATATGGTACTGTCTTTCTTTAAATGTCATTTTTTCTTATATCTGAAGCATTCTCTTGTCTCTTTATTATAGGTTTTTTTTAAATTCTGTAGCTTTAAGAGCATTTTCACTGTCCTTTTCAGTAGAAGAATCATTGCTTTGTTCTTTTCTTCTCTGATATTCATCTATTAGTCTTGTTTTCACAAACTCTAATGTAATGTCAGTTTCTGGTCTCGTCTGAAGTGCATTTATCAAGGCAGCATATGAATCTGGTAAACTGCACAACACTACAGCTGCTTTATGACTTTCTATAATATTTTCACCAATAAATCTTAGCTGTGATATACTTCCATCATTGAGAATATATGCTTCTGCATGTCACTGTCTGCACTTAGTCTCATACTGTAAAGCTTTCTTAATAAAAATAACTTGTGATTCAAACTAGGTCTTTCATACAGTTTTCTTAATTCTTCCCACATTCCTTTCGCTGTTTCTTCATTTCTTATATGTATTAATTGAGCATCATCCACTAATAAGCTAATGGTGGCTCTCGCTTGTCTATTTTTTCTATCCCATGTCTGACTATCCTGATCAGGTCTATCTGTAGTGATTACTTCCCATAAATCATCTTTAGACAATAACATCTCTTCTTTGAACTTCCATAGCTGATAGTTCTCATCATTCAGTTTAGCTACTGCAAGTTTTAGCTCTGTGCTACTTGTCATTTTTAACTTATCTTACTTGTTTGGAGAGATTTGCACTGAAGAATTCTTCTGCATTCACCAGGGTCTTGCTGAGCGTTCCAGTGTCCTAGGTATCTGGTATTCTTGCTGCTTGGGATCTGTGGTGTCTGGAATTCTCTGTTGCCTGGATGTCTGGGTGTCTGGGTGTCTGGGCCCATAACCTGTTGCACAGCTTCTGAATCCACACTTTTGCAGTAGAAAACTTCACAGAGCAGGCTGCATGGGATAACAAGCTTTTACTTCTAACAACATGAGGTAAAAGAAGAATGCACAGTCATTTTAGCATTGCATCAGGAAACAGGAACAAAGCGAAACTGCAAGTGAGACTATTTCTTATACAATACATTAAACAGAAGGAAACGTTACACAACATCGCCATCTACTGTCAGGTCAGCATAAAGTCCTCCTTTTACTTATAATAAGTCCTAATCTGTTGCATATGCCAACAGCACCCAAATTACCCTTGCTTCCCCTCACGTCCCAACTCTCCAATCATACAACTGATTCTACGGAACCACAGATGGGTGAGTCTGTTCACACATTCTGTGCCATAGTTATCAGAAGTGTACTCAAAAGCTTCGTAGAGTCAAGAGGAGGAAATCTGCACCAATGCTCAAAATTTTATTAGCTTGGATCTGGGGCAGGACGAAATAATAATAATTTTTTGTCTATAGCGCCAACATATTCCGCAGCACTTAACATTTTAGAAGGGACTTGTACAGACAATAGACATTACAGCATAACAATAAACACATAGATCAAAACAGATACCAAGAGGAATGAGGGCCCTGCATGAACCGGTTATCAGTATGTGACAGTACAGACACAGAGGACTATTAAATGCATAAAGCATGTGAGAACATGATAGGAGGAACCAGGTTATAATGAACATTTTGAATAGGCAACACAGGGATAGTTAGGTTAATGTGTTGAGGTGGTAGGTCAGTCTGAAGAAATGCATTTTTAGGGCACGCTTAAAACTGTGAGTATTGGGGATTAATCAAATTAACCTGGATAGTGCATTCCAAAAAATTGGCGCAGCACGTGAGAAGTCTTGGAGACGGGAGTTGGAGGTTCTGATTATTGAGGATATTAACTTCGGGTCATTAGCAGAACAGAGGGCACGGGTAGGGTGTTGACTCCTCTCCCCTCTGTACCAGTCTGTCATTGTAAATTTGTTTACTGTAAACAATATCTATAACTTTGTATGTAACCCCTTCTCATGTACAACACCATGGAATTAATGGCGCTATATAAATAAATAATAATAATACTAATAATAGACTGAGGAGAGGGAGGAGATGTAGCCGAGCCATGGAGAGAGAAGGTAGGGTGGCAGACTGAGACGAGGGAGGAGATGTAGGGTGGTGCTGAGCCATGAGTGCTTTGTGGGTGAGGGTCATAAGTTTGTACTGGATTCTGGAGTGGATGGGTAACCAGTGTAATGACTGGCACAAGGTAGTGGCATCGGTGTAACGATTGGTAGGAATATGATCTAAACTAAAAATAATTATTCTTTATTCCTACATAGTAAAAGTTCAAAAGAAATACAAAAGTGTATAAATGACAAAAAAACTAAGGTCCTGGTCCTGGCTGCAGCATTCAAGACAGATTAGAGAGGAGAAAGTTTGGTAAGAGGGAGACCGATTAGTAGAGAGTTACAATAGTGTTAGGCTTCGGCCGACGGGTCCCGTCTCCAAGGTGCAGGGAGATTGGATACCTCCAGTTCGTGGGCATTCCCTAGGTCCCCACAATCTTCCTCACCCTGTCTTTGCTCCCGCGGTGCTCCCTCTGGCGGCATCTGCCAGGCATGTCTCCTCCACTCCCTTGCTTCCTGGTTGCAGGGGAGCGAGCATAGGGCACGCGCGCCGCTGTCAGATCATTTAAAGGGCCAGCACACCCTTTTTCCTGAAGTGTTCCCCTAGCCAATCGGTGAGAGATCTGTGAGTATTTAAGGTCCTCCCTGACTTTAGGACAGTGGTGGCGAACCTATGGCATGCGTGACAGAGGGGACACGCAGAGCCCTCTCGGTGGGCACTCACGCCATCTCCCCAAAACTAGCGCCACCACCACTCTCAGCCCGCTCGTAATCTCCAGGACCCTCATAACTAGCACCGGCGCTGCGGCCACTCTCCTCTGGCCTCTGCACTCTCCCATCGGGTCTCACGCCTTTCCATCAGTCTGCACATGTGCAGAGGACGGGGGTATCGCGTGTGCTCAGGAAGGGGATGGCGCGCGGGCTGAGGAGAGTGGCGGCGGCGCTATTGTCGAGATGGTGCGCGTGCCCACAGATAGGATTGATAGATGAGGAGACGAGATCAGCGTTGGAACGGGCAGAGGTGAGTAGGTTTTTTTTATGCAAGGCCATTATTCAGTATGGAGCATCATGTGGGCCCATTATACTGTATGCAGCAGTATATGGGGCCATTATACTGTATGCAGCAGTATATGGGGCCATTATACTGTATGCAGCAGTATGTGGGGCCATTACACTGTATGCAGCAGTATATGGGGCCATTATACTATATGCAGCAGTATATGGGGCCATTATACTGTATGCAGCAGTATATGGGGCCATTATACTGTATGCATCATTATGTGGGACTATTATTCAGTATGCATCATCATGTGTGGCCATTATACTGTATGCATCATCATGTGTGGCCATTATTCAGTATGGAGCATCACATGTGGCCATTATTCAGTATGCATCATCATGTGTGGCCATTATTCAGTATGCATCATCATGTTTGGCCATTATTCAGTATGCATCATCACATGTGGCCATTATTCAGTATGCATCATCATGTGTGGCCATTATTCAGTATGCATCATCATATGTGGCCATTATTCAGTATGCATCATCACATGTGGCCATTATTCAGTATGCATCATCATGTTTGGCCATTATTCAGTATGCATCATCACATGTGGCCATTATTCAGTATGCATCATCATGTGTGGCCATTATTCAGTATGCATCATCACATGTGGCCATTATTCAGTATGCATCATCATATGTGGCCATTATTCAGTATGCATCATCACATGTGGCCATTATTCAGTATGTATCATCATGTTTGGCCATTATTCAGTATGCATCATCACATGTGGCCATTATTCAGTATGCATCATCATGTGTGGCCATTATTCAGTATGCATCATCACATGTGGGCCATTATTCAGTATGCATCATCATGTTTGGCCATTATTCAGTATGCATCATCACATGTGGCCATTATTCAGTATGCATCATCATGTGTGGCCATTATTCAGTATGCATCATCACATGTGGCCATTATTCAGTATGCATCATCATATGTGGCCATTATTCAGTATGCATCATCACATGTGGCCATTATTCAGTATGTATCATCATGTTGGCCATTATTCAGTATGCATCATCACATGTGGCCATTATTCAGTATGCATCATCAATGTGGCCATTATTCAGTATGCATCATCACATGTGGCCATTATTCAGTATGCATCATCACATGTGGCCATTATTCAGTATGTATCATCACATGTGGCCATTATTCAGTATGCATCATCATGTTGGCCATTATTCAGTATGCATCATCATGTGTGGCCATTATTCAGTATGCATCATCACATGTGGCCATTATTCAGTATGCATCATCATGTTGGCTATTATCAGTATGCATCATCATGTTTGGCCATTATTCAGTATGCATCATCATATGTGGCCATTATTCAGTATGCATCATCATATGTGGCCATTATTCAGTATGCATCATCACATGTGGCCATTATTCAGTATGCATCATCACATGTGGCCATTATTCAGTATGCATCATCATGTTTGGCCATTATCAATGCATATCATTGGCCATTATTCAGTATGCCATCATCATGTGCATTATTCAGTATGATCATCAATGTGCCTTATTCGTGCTCTGTGGCCATTATCGTATGCATCATCTGTGGCCATTATTCAGTATGCATCATCATGTTGGCCATTATTCAGTATTCATCATGTGGCCATTATTCAGTATGATCATCAATGTGGCCATTATTCAGTATGCATCATCATGTTTGGGCCATTATTCAGTATGACATCATGTTGGCCATTATTCAGTATGCATCATCATGCATTTGAGCTATTATTCATATTTGATCATCATGTGGCCATTATTCAGTATGCATCATCAATGTGGCCATTATTCAGTATGCATCATCATGTGGCCATTATTCAGTATGCATCATCATGTTGGCCATTATTCAGTATGATCATCATGTGGCCATTATTCAGTATGCATCATCATGTGTGGCCATTATACAGTATGCATCATCATGTGGCCATTATCAGTATGATCATCATGTGGCCATTATTCAGTATGATCATCATATGTGGCCATTATCAGTATGCATCATCATGTGGCCATTATTCAGTATGACATCAATTGGCCATATTCAGTATGCATCATCATGTGGCATTATCAGTATGATCATCAATGTGGCATTATTCAGTATGCATCATATGTGGCCATTATTCAGTAGCATCATGTGGCCATTATCAGTATGATCATCATGTGGCCATTATTCTTGATCTCATGGCCATTATCAGTATGACATCATGTGGCATTATTCATATGCATCAATGTGGCATATTCAGTATGCATCATCATGTGGCCATTATTCAGTATGATCATCATTGTGGCCATTATTCAGTATGATCATCACATGTGGCCATTATCAGTATGTCATCATGTTGCCATTATTCAGTTGCATCATCATGTGGCCATTATTCAGTATGCATCACATGTGGCATTATTCAGTTATGCATTATTCATGCTATGTGGCCATTATCAGTATGATCCATGTGGCCATTATTCAGTATGATCATCATTGTGGCCATTATAGTATGATCACATGTGGCCATTATCATATGATCATCATGTGGCCATTTTCAGTATGTCATCATGTGCATATCAGTAGCATCACATGTGCATTATTCAGTATGCATCATGTGGCATTATCAGTATGCATCATCATGTGGCTTATTCAGTATGATCATCATTTGCCATTATTCGTATGCATATCATGTTGGCATATTCAGTGCTCACATGTGGCCTTATCGTATGCATCACATTGGCCATTTCAGTTGACATCACATGTGGCCATTTTCAGTATGCATCATCATTGGCCATTTATACAGTATGCTCAATTTGGCCATTATTCAGTATGATCATCATGTGGCCTTATTCAGTATGCATCATCATTGTGGCATTATCAGTATGGCATCATCACTGTTGGCCATTATCAGTATGCATCATCATGTGTGGCCATTATTCAGTATGCATCATCATGTGGCATTTCAGTATGCATCATCATTGTGGCCATTATTCAGTATGCTCATCATGTGCATTATTCAGTATGATCATCATGTGGCATATCAGTATGCATATCATGTGGCCATTATTCAGTATGCATCAATGTGGCCATATTCAGTATGTTCATGTGGCCTTATCAGTATGCATCATCATTGGCCTTATTCAGTATGATCATCTTGTGGCATTATCAGTATGCACTCAATGTGGCTTATTCATATGATCATCATGTGCCATTATCATATCATACTGTGGCCATTTTCGTATGTATCTGTGGCATATTCAGTATGATCATATGTGGCATTATTCGATGACATCATGGCATTATCAGTATGCTCATGTGGCCATTTCGTATGCATCCAGTGGCATTATCATGCACTTGGCTATTCAGAGATCATGTGGCATATCAGTTCATCATGTCATTATTCTGTATGTATCATTTTGGCATTTCAGTATATCACTTGGCCTTATCATATGCATCCATTGGCATTATCAGTTGTATCAATGTGGCCATTATTCGTATGCATCATCATGTGTGGCCATTATTCAGTATGCATCATCATATGTGGCCATTATTCAGTATGCATCATCATTGTGGCCATTATTCAGTATGGGGCATCATTGTGGCCATTATACAGTATGTATCATCATGTTGGCCATTATTCAGTATGCATCATCTGTGTGGCCATTATTCAGTTTTATGCATCAAACACATGTGGCCATTATTCAGTATGCAAACATATTGTGGCCCTTATAAAAGTATGCATCACACATGTGGGGCCCTTATTCAGTATGGGCCCTCACATTGGCCATTATCAGTATGCATCATCACATGGGGGCCATTATTCAGTATGGACATCATATGTGGCCATTATACAGTATGGAGCATCACATGTGGCCATTATTCAGTATGTATCATCATTGTGGCCCTTATTCAGTATGCATCATCATATGTGGCCATTATACAGTATGGACATCACATGTGGCCATTATTCCAGTATGCATCATCATATGGGGGCCATTATACAGTATGGAGCAAACACAGTGGCCATTATTCGTATGGAGCATCATATGTGCCATTATACAGTATGGAAATCACATGTGGCCATTATTCAGTATGTATCACATGTGTGGCCATTATTTAGTATGCATCATCTGTGTGGCCATTATTCATATGCATCATCACATGTGGCCATTATAACATATGAGCTCACATGTGGCCATTATTCAGTATTATCATCACATGTGGCCATTTTCATATGCATCATCACATGTGTCCATTATTCAGTATGCTCATCAATGTGGCCATTTTCCCTATCATCATCACATGTGGCCATTATTCATATGTATCATCACAGTGGGCCCTTTTTCTATGCATCACACTGTCCCTTAACAGTATGCATCACATTGTGGCCCTTATTTTAGTATGCTCATCAATGTGGCCATTATACAGTATGCATATCATTGTGGCCATTATTCAGTAGACACAATTCCATTATTTATAGTATCATCATGGGGTTTGGGCCCTTATTCATATGCATCATCTTGGGGCCATTATTTAGTATGCATCATCACATGTGGCCATTATCATATGCATCATCATATTTGGGCCCTTAACAGTATGCATCATCACATTTGGGCCCTTTCATATGCATCAACATATTGCCATTAACAGTTTGGGGATCAATGGGCCATTATTCATATGTATCACACATGGCCATTATTCATATGTATCATCACATTGCCATTATTCAAAGTATCATCACATGTGGCCATTATTCATATGTACATCATATGTGCCATTATTCATAGTATCACAGTGTGGCCATTATTCTATGCATCATCTTTTGTCCCTTATTCATATGCACATCCATGTGCCTTATTCATATGCATCATCAAGTGCCAATTCATTCATCATCACAGTGGGCCCTTTTTCAGTATTACACAATGTGGCCTTTTTCATATGCATCATCACATGGGCCATTAAACGTATGATCATCATGTTGGCCATTTTTCATATGCCC
>JARQOD010000501.1:0-99265 GCA_033576555.1 Oophaga sylvatica
TCCCTTTTCCCTGGTGGTTAGTGAGTGGTACCGTCTCCCTTTACCCCTCGGGGGTTTAGCTGATGGGGTTTTTCCCCCCTGTATCCCTCGGTGGTTAACTGAGCTGGTACTCCCCCCTGTACTCTAGGGTTTTTGCGGAGCGGTTTTATCGTCTCCTTACTCCTCGGGGGTTTGGGGGAGCTGGTACTCCTCCCTGCCCCCCTCGGTGGTTAGCGGAGCTGGTACTCGTCTCCTGTATCCCCGGGGTTAGCTGATCGGTTTTACTCGTCTCCTGTACTCCGGGGTGGTTGCGGAGCTGGTATTCTCCCCTTTTTACCCCCGGGGTTTTATTTTGATCTGGTACTCGTTCCCGGGGGGGTATCTTTTTTACCTGGGTGAAGGGGGCAACACCATACCCTGGAGAATGTGTGGGAGATAGCTTTTTAATCCAAAATGAACATTCTTTTAAAAACCACACCAACTTAGACGGGGCCCACGGGTAAAAAAATTTCTAGCCCCCAGCAGAATGGGGGAGTTCAGTGATTTTCCCTTTTTCTTCCCCCAGAGCAGACAGGGTAAGTTTGTGCAGGAGGAGATGGAGTGTTTTTGCAGAATACTTCTTTTCCCCTTTTTTCCCCGGGAAAAGGGGGGGTTTCCCCAAGAGACGTGCTCCCTGCCGGAATTTTCTGAGAGTCGGCAACAAGTCAAAAAGGAAATTAAGAAGGGGGGACTCTTTTAAACCTGAAAAGTAAAAATTGTTAAAAGGGACCAGCGAGGAAAGGGGCGAACGGCACAGTGGGTGAAATTCGGGGGAAAATTGGATTGGAGAACCCCTGCACTTTTTTCCGGGGTTCACTGGAGACCAAACCCCATCCCATAGTTCCCCCCAGCAGGTGGTAAAACCCAGAGGTTTCCCCGGAATTTTAGGTACGGAAAGCAGCCCCAAATAGTGGTTTTGGGGAAACGGGGTTTTGGGGGGGAGGGAAACCCTTTTGCCCCTGTTCAGAAAAAATAGGAACTCAGCTCTCTCAGGGGGAAGGCTCCCCCCACAAAACTACGGGCCCCTTTTCATTTTTGGAAATATTTTGGAAAAGTTATAGAGGGAACTACTTTTTCATGGGGTTGTACAAAATCGTTGTAAAATTTTAAAGGGGCCCCCCTAACTTTCCAGCTGCATCTCGAAATACATTCTCCTTGGTCGCCTCCCTGGGACCCCCTTACCATTTACAAGAAAGGGGTATGGAAAGACCTGACCTGTGAGACTGAGTTATTTCTTGCTGCCTGCACCCCTGTTTTTAACTATCGACTGAGGGGAAAGAGTCCTACCGTAGGGGACCCGACATTAGCTGCCCCCCCACCCCTAAGGGATCTACAGCAGCGCTGGTAAAATTCCAAAGACTACATGGCGTCACGAACTGTAAAATATCTATCCCCTGTAAATATTCCCCCAAAAACGCCAACCGCAGGGCCACAGACCGAGCCCCGCTACCTGTGACAACCCCATGACTTTTCCTGGGCCCGGTCTGGACCCCCCTTGCCCTGGTAACCCACAATTGGGTGCGGGTCGACAATATCCTCGTGGGGTAGCTGCTGGTCTCGCTCCCTTGTACTCCTCGGGGTTAGCGATCTGGTACTCGTCCCTGATCCCTCGGGGTTTTGCTGGCTGGGCCGTCCCGTTCCCCGGTGGTTAGCTGAGCGGACCGTTCCCGTACCTCGGTGGTTAGGTCTGGCTCGTCTCCCCTATCCTCGGTGGTTACGGGGCTGTACCGCCCCTGTACCCCGGTGGGGTTTGCTACTGGTACTCCCTCCCGTTACCCTCGGTGTAAGCTGAGCTGGTACTGCTCCTGTACCCCTCGGTGGTTACTGAGATGGTACCCCCCTCCGTACCCCTCGGGGTTTTCTGAGCGGGGACTCCTCCCTTGCCCCCCCGGGGGGTTAGGGCTGGTACTCCCCCCCTTGTACCCCTGGTGGTTACTGAGGGGTACTCTCCCTGACTCCTGGGGGTTGCTGAGCGGGGGCTCGTCCCCTGACTCCTGGTGGTTTGCTGAGCGGTACCCCTCTCCCTTTGTACTCCTCGGGGTTTAGCTGATCGGTATCTTCCCCCTACCCCCCATGGTTAGCTGATCGGGGACTCTTTTCCCCGATCCCCCGGGGTTTGCGATGGTACCCCTTTTCCCTTTTACTCCCGGGGTTAGCTGATCTGTCTCGTCTCCTGTATCCCCGGGGTTGTGATCGGTACTCGCTCCTGTACTCCTCGGGGTTTTGGAGCGGTACTCCTCTCCCTTGTACTCCTGGGGGGTTTTTTTTTCTGGTACTGCCCTTTCCCCCGGTGGTTTTCTGAGCGGAATCCTCTCCTTTTCCCTCGTGGGGTTTTGAGCGGTATGTCCCCTGACCCCCGGGTTAGCTGAGCTGGTACCCCCCCCTTTTTACTGGGGACCCCCCCTTTTTTGGGGGGTTAGCTGTTGGGTTTTTTACCCCTTTTTCTTTTCCCCCTTACCCTCGGTGTTAGCTGATTTTTTTTACTCTTTTCTCCTGTAATCCCCCCCTTTTACTCCTTGGTGGAGCTGAGCGGTACTCTCCCCTGACCCTCGGGGGTTGCTGACTGGTATCCCCCCTTGTACTCCTTGGGGCAGGAGGGGTAATCTCTCCTGTACCCCTCGGTTTGCTGCTGGTACTCCCTCCCTTGTACTCCTTGGGGGCAGGAGGGGTATCCCCCTGTACCCCTCGGTGGTTAGCTGTCTGGTACTCCTTCCCTTGTACTCCGGTGTTACTGAGCGGTACTTCCCCTGTACCCCGGGTGGTTTGCGGGGCGGTACTCCTCTCCTTGTACCCGGGGTACTGGGGTACTCGTCTCCTGTACCCCCCGGGGTTAGCTGGGGGGTACCCTTCCTTTTTCTCCGGGGGGGAGAGGGTACCGCCCTGACCCTCGGTGGTTAGCTGGCGGTACCGTCCCCTGACCCCTCGGTGGTTCTGAGCTGGTATCTCCCCTTGTACTCCTGGGTGGTTAGCAAAGGTACCATCCCTGCCCCCTCGGGGTTAGCTGATTGGAACGTCCCGTATCCCTCGGTGGTTGTGAGCTGGTACCTTTTTCCCTTGTACTCCGGGGTGGTTATGATCTGGTTGCCCCCTTTTCTGGGGGGTTAGCTGAGTGGTCTCGTCTCCCTTGACCCTTTGGGGGGTACTGAGCTGGTACTCGCCCCTTGTACCCTTGGGGCTGCGACTGGTACCCCTCCTGTACCCCTCGTGGTTACTGATCTGGTATCTTCTCCGTTTCCCTCGGGGTTACCTGAGTGGTACTCGCCCCCCTTGTACTCCTCGGGGGTTAGTGATCTGGACTGTCTCCGTACCCGGGGTGGTTACTGAGGGGGCACTCGCCCCGTCCCCTCGGGGGTACTGACTGGTACTCGTCCCCTGAACTCCTCGGGGGTTTTTAGGGATCTGGTATCGCCCCCTTTTCCCTCGGGGTTTTAGCTGACTGGTACTTTTTCCCCTTGTACTCCTTGGGGTTAGCTGATTGGTCTCTCTCCTGCCCCCTCGGTTTAGTGATTGTACTCGCCCCCCCCCCCCTTTTTTTTTTTCCCCTCGTGGGTATGAGCGGTTCCCTCTCCCTTGTCCCCGGTGGTAAGCTGGCTGGTACTCGTTCCTGCCCCTCCGGGGTTAGCTGAGTGGTACTCCCTCCTGTCCCCTGGGGGGTTGGCGAGCTGGTACTCCCCCCTTTACCCCCCGGGGGTTAGTGAGGGGTAATGCCCCCTGTCCCCCGGTGGTTACTGGCTGGTACTCCCCCCCCTTGTCCCTGGGGGGGTTACTGAGGGGATCGTCTCCTGACCCTCGGGGTTAGTGTTCTGGACTCGCCCCGAACCCCGGGGGTTAGCTGAGCGGGTATCTCTCCTGTACTCCGGGGTGGTTGCTCAGGGGGTACTGTCTCCTTACCCCTCGGTGGTTAGCTGAGCTGGTACTCCTCTCCCTTGTACTCCCGGTGGTTAGCTGACTGGACCGTCTCCTGTACCCCCGGGGGGTTGCGATCTTTACTCGTCTCCTGTACCCCGGGGTTTTAGCTGAGCGGTCCGTTCCTGTCTCCTCGGGG
Source organism: Oophaga sylvatica (assembly GCA_033576555.1). NCBI lineage: Eukaryota > Metazoa > Chordata > Amphibia > Anura > Dendrobatidae > Oophaga > Oophaga sylvatica. The sequence goes on from JARQOD010000501.1 coordinate 4,064, forward strand.
TAAGGATCGGTACTCGCTCCGTTCCCTCGGTGTTAGTGAGGGGGTACCCCTTCCCTTGTCTCCTGGGGGGTAAGCTGAGGGGGTCTCGCCCCTGTACCCCTCGTGGTTTTAGGGGAATGGTACTCCCCCCCTGTACCCCGGGGTTTAGTGAGGGGGACTCCTTTTTTCCCTGAAATTGAGCCTGGGGGTGCACCCGCAGTCCCGGGGGAGTGTGTGGCGAGACAGCAGTTTTTTTGCTAAATTCTTCTTTTCGACATATCTAGACCCCCCTAGGGTATGGAGATACCCTGAGGGAGGGTCAAGGTATGTTTAATGATTTAGTTAGTTATTCTGCTTCGGACAGTGGACGTGTGGATGATGTCTAGATTACTGGAGAGAAGACGTGGGGGAGGAAGGAGTCTAGCCTGCTTACACCTTATATCGTGGGTCGGTATAGGTTTGGATACACCTTAGTCTGTCAGAGCGTATCACCTCCTCAGCATACACTGAAAGGGAAAAAAGAATTTTTTGTACAGAAAGTCTTCAGATCCCTGTCAAAGGAGGTTTTTTTGGTTCAGAGAGTCCCCTTTCCGTGAAACAGCATTGGGGCTAACTTGAGAAAGGAAAAGAAAAGTGCTGCCGACCCGGGGTAGTTTTTAGGCTTATGTTACCGCGGGACAAGGCGAAAGGCAAGTGGATTTAAGGATTTTCTTTGGGTTTTAAAAGCCAGCACCTTGCCCCCGGCATGGGGACCGAAGGGTCACTGTGTTTCAAGACAGTGAAAAAAAAACCAGGAATCTCCCCAAACCCCAGGTCGCGGCAACAAGCCCTTATGTCAGTACGAAAAGGGGTCAGGGGAGTGAAACTTTGGGGGTTTTCCCGGACAAAATAAGAATTCGCTCCTCACAAAGGGGCCCCAACACAAGCTGACTGGCGGTACAGCAAAAAATTGGGAGATTGAGGGAACTAGCTTCAGGTGGGGTTTTGTAGTTTTTTTTGGGAAAGGAGGCCCCCCAAATTGTCCAGCTGGTCTCAAGATACACTTCCCTTGGATCACCCCTGGGACCTGCTTAACATCTTTAAAAAAAAGTATGGGAAAAAACCGACCGTGTGAGACTGTGTTTTTACCTGCACTCACTTCACAAATCCCTAGATTTGAGGGGCCCAGTCCCCCCCGTAGGGACCCCCCATCTAGCTGCCCACCATCCCTTCAGGTCTACCACGCGGTACAAAAATTCCAAGACTACAGGGGGCGTCACGAACTTATATAAACTATCCCCTGTAAAATCCCCCCCAACATTCGCCAGACCGCCGGGGCCCCAAAAACCGACCACCGCTACCGGGGAAACCCCCCAAAACTTCCTGGCTCGGCCGAGTACCCCATTGCCCTGGTAACCCAAAATTGTGGGGCGGGGCGACAAAAATTTTTTCGCACGAACGGGGGTACGAAACTCGGAAATTGCGAGCCCGTGTGCTAAGGAATTTTTTTTTGAAAAGAGTTGCATTTTTTTGGGCCAAAATCGCCATTTTTTTTGCCATATTCCGCCCCCCCGCGGAGAAAAAGGGGGCGCCCTGGGGCGTTACCCCCCTGTGGGGCGAAGAAAAGCCTGCCCTCTCAAAGTGCTTTTTAAAAAATGCGGTCCTGCCCTACCAAAGGGGGGCCCCCCCTCTTACCCTTCCCCCGGGGAGGAGGGAAACCAAACCCCACCCCACGGAAAACCCGGTGTTTTCCCAGAAGAGAGAGGTTTTCTGGAACATGATGGGAGGACGTGTTCAGCCAGGGGGGAGCGGAAAAGGGGAGGCCCCTCCCCCCCCAAAAATGCCACGGCATCGGATCTTAGCGACCCCGCCCGCAACAGGCGTTCTAGAGATTCGGAGGAGAACCACCCCCAAAGAAGATGGTCCAACCTGGGGAGGAGATTGAGAGACGCCGGCGACCCGGGGAAAGGGGGGGGGTGTGGGGACAGGAGTCTTCCCCTCAAGACCCCCCCGACCCCGATACGGGGGGGCTGCGCCAAGGGAAGGGGCAACCGGGGCGCCCCCGAAAAACCCCCCCCATCCCCCCGGTAAAAACGGTGGAAGCAAGGGGGTTTTAGGAGGACAGCCAACCGGAAGCCCCCCCGGGCCAAAGGCCGCACAGAGATCGGTCCCCCCAGGAAAACCGGGGGGTCCTGTCCGTCACTACCAGACGTGGACTGGGACAAAGGCCGCCTGGTTTACGTCCCCTACCCCCCCCGTGGGAACAAGAATGGCAGAGTCGTGAGGAGAAAAAAGGCGCCACAGGAGGAAGAGGGGAAAAAACCCAGAGAACCGTCAGCGACAATTTCCGACTGATCGCGGAAAAAAAGCTGCCGGGGGAAAAAAGGAAAATCTGGGGAAAACCGGGGGGGCAGGGGGTGTTGACTAGTTCCAGCTCCGGAAGGGGGGGGTTTAAAATCCGGGAAAACCGGGGGCCTCTACCCGGGGGTCTTTGTCAGGGGGCGGACGTAAACCCCCCCTGCCGAAGGGGCCATCCCGGGGGAACTTAGCAAATGGAGATATCGTCCATATCGCGGCACTGGGGAAGAAGGGAGGTATCCCTAACGCGCCATCGTCCCGACCCCGTCCCGACGCAGGTACCGTACCATTACGCAGCGCCCCCTTTCCACTCAAGAGCTCCGGCCGTGCCCCAGCATCGCCCCCTGTAAAGTCATCACAACAAGCGACCCAGGTTCATCGCAAATTAAAGCCACCCTACATGCAACATGCGACCCGTCGCAATCGCAATCCCTGAACGGGTCCCCTATCGCTAACTGTGATTGAGACGCAATCGGTGTCAGTGGAGAGAGTGTCCCGTTGCGCCCCCGGAGGTTCGCAACCAGAACTGTGGCACCCCGGACCCTGACGCGAATGATTTGTGGTTGGGATCTAGGGGCCCATGCCCCTTCCAGCCCCCGGGGTGGAAAAAGTAGTGAAAGTGTTTTGCAGAAATGAATAAGATATGAAATTTGGTGAGACCAACGGGGACCAAAAGTAAAAAGTTTTGAAATTTTTGTAAAGTTTTGCACAATTTTTATAGGAATATTATATTTTACTGTAAATGCCCGGTGGGTAAATGGTAATTGGTAATTGAAAATGATAAATGATACATAGAACCAAAAAGTGTTGCACTTTGTAAATGTAATTATTCTATTTTGGTTTTACATTTGGACTTAGGTTAAGGGGCTATGCTAACCCAGAACTTACTTGTAAAATAGTTGCGCTTTTTTGGTGCCCTATCTTGGTTTTACTAAAACCTCCAACTACCTCTGAAAACAAAACCCGTGTGGTGTGGCCCTGGTGAGGTCTGCAACCGGATTCCTGCAGCCCACCCAGGACCCCACGTTGAAGGTTTGGGCGGGGGCCTTCACAAGTATATTGTATATTATTGAATGCTATTTAATTTTGTATTTTTCTATAAATTGCAACTTCAAGATATTACCTCCCGGGTGAAGATGTTATTGGATGTTTTTTTGCATAAACAAAATGTCTTTTTGTTTTTCGCCCCGGGAGTGCTGTCTTTTACCATGGGGGGAATTGTAGCCCTGGTGGTAGGCACACGCAGTACCCGGGAAGTGTGTGGCAGACAGCAGTTTAATGCTAAATATTCATTCACTCGACATTACTAGACACACCCTTAGGGGTAGTGGAGTATATCTAGAGGGAGTGGTCAAGGTATGTGTTGAGTGATTTAGTTAGTCTGTTCTGTCTTCGGACAGTTTAGGAGTGTGGAGGAGTGTTGATAGAGAGAGAAGAGTTGGAGGGAGGAAGGAGTCTAGCCTGTTTATCACCAGTTCATTATCGGGAGCTGGGATAGGTGCTGGTACACTAGTCTGTAGAGCTTATCACCTCCCAGCATACACTGAAAGGAAAGAGAAGTTTTAGACAGGAAGTCTTTAGCATCCCTGTTAAAGGGGCGGTATCAGGTTCAGAGACGTGCCCTGCCTGTGATAACTGAGCATGTGGCTAACTTCGAGAAAGGAAAAGAAAGAAGTGACTGCTCGACCCTTGGCTAGTTTGAGTGCTTAGTTACCAGCGGGACAAGGCGAAAGGCAAGTGGATTTATAGATTAGTGCTTACGGATGAAGAAGTCCAGCACCTTGCACCCGGTCACTGGGGACCGAAGGGTCACTGTTGTTTCAAGCACAGTGATTGAAAACCAGGAATCTACCGGACCCTAGGTCGCGGCAGACAAGCCCCTTATAGTCAGTATGTAACTGGGGTCCAGGGGAGTGAAGATTTGGGTTCTGCAGGACAAAATAAGAATTCAGCTCCTTCACAGAAGGCCCCTAAACACTAAGCTGACTGGGCAGGTACAGCTAAAGATTAGCTGGAGATTTGGGGAACTACGCTTCAGGCTGGTTGTACTCGTTTTTATTGGAGTTAAAGGAGGCCCCTAACTTGTCCAGCTGCTGTCTCAAGATACCTCTCCTGGATCAGCCTCCCTGGGACCTGCTTGAACATCTTACAAGTAAAGGTTGGAAAGACGCTGACCGTGTGGACTGTGTCTTTATCTGCACTCGACTTCACAATCCCATAGACTTGAGGGACCAGTCCCACCTGTAGGGACCCACATCTAGCTGCCTCACCATCCCCTCAGAGATCACAGCAGCGCTGGTACAAATTACCAGAGACTACAGGTGGCGTCACGAACTGTACATAAATCTATCCCCTGTAAATATTCCCCCAACATACGCCAGACCGCCAGGGCCACAGACCGAGCCACCGCTACCTGTGACAAACCCCATAGACTCCATGGGCTCGGCCTGAGTACCCCATGTGCCCTGGTAACCACAATTGTGGTGGCGGGTCGACACATACCCCTTCGTTAGTTAGCTGAGCTGGTTACTCGTCTCCTGTACCCCTCGGTGGTTAGCTGAGCTGGTCTCCTTCCCCGTACCCCTCGGTAGTTACTGAGCTGGTACTCGTCTCCCTTGTACTCCTCGGTGGTTAGCTGATCTGGTACTCGTCTCCTGTATCCCTCGGTGGTTAGCTGAGTGGCACTCGTCTCTGTACTCCTCGTGGTTAGCTGAGCTGGTACTCATCTCCTGTATCCCTCGTGGTTTAGCTGATCTGGTACTCGTCTCCTGTACTCCTCGGTGGTTAGCTGATCTGGTACTCGTCTCCTGTACTCCTCGGTGGTTAGCTGATCTGGTACTCGTCTCCTGTATCCCTCGGTGGTTAGCTGAGCTGGTACCGTCTCCCTTGTACTCCTTGGTGGTTAGCTGATCTGGTACATCGTCTCCTGTACTCCTCGGTGGTTAGCTGATCTGGTACTGTCTCCTGTATCCCTCGGTGGTTAGCTGAGCTGGTACTCTCTCCTTGTTACTCCTCGGTGGTAAGCTTGAGCTGGAACTCGTCTCTGTACCCCTCGGTGGTTAGCTGAGATGGTACTCCTCTCCTGTACCCTCGGTGGTTGGCTGAGCTGGTACTCCTCTCCCTTGTACCCCTCGTGGTTAGCTGAGTGGTACTCGTCTCCTGTACCCCTCGGTGGTTAGTGAGCTGGTACTCCTCTCCCTTGTACTCCTCGGTGTTAGCTGATCTGGTACTCGTCTCCTGTATCCCTCGGTGGTAGCTGATCTGGTACTCGTCTCCTGTACCTCTCGGGTGGGGGTTTTGCTGAGCTGGGTACTCGTCTCCTGTACCTCGGTGGTTAGCTCAGCTGTACTCGTCTCCTGTACCCCTCGGTGGTTAGCTGAGCTGGTACTCCTCTCCCTTGTACTCCTCGGTGGTTAGCTGATCTGGTACTCGTATCCTGTATCCCTCGGTGGTTAGCTGATCTGTTACTCGTCTCCTGTAACTCCTCGGTGGTTAGCTGAGCTGGTACTCGTCTCCTGTACTCCTCCGGTGGTAAGCTGATCTGGTACTCGCTCCTGTATCCCTCGGTGGTTAGCTGAGCTGGTACTCCTCTCCCTTGTACTCCTCGGTGGTAAGCTGAGCTGGTACTCGTCTCCTGTACCCCTCGGTGGTTAGCTGGTATGGTACTCCTCTCCTGTATCCCCTCGGTGGTTAGCTGAGCTGGTACTCCTCTCCCTTGTACTCCTCGGTGGTAAGCTGAGCTGGTACTCGTCTCCTGTACCCCTCGGTGGTTAGCTGGTAGGTACTCCTCTCCTGTTACCCCTCGGTGGTTAGCTGAGCTGGTACTCCTTTCCTGTACCCCTCGGTAGTTAGCTGAGTGGTACTCGTTTCTGTACCCCTCGGTGGTTTGCTGAGCTGGTACTCCTTCCTGTACCCTCGGTAGTTAGCTGAGCTGGTACTCGTTTCCTGTACCCCTCGGTGGTTAGCTGAGCTGGTACTCCTTTCCTGTATCCCTCGGTGGTTAGCTGAGCTGGTACTCGTCTCCTGTACCCCTCGGTGGTTATGCTGAGCTGGTACTCGTCTCCTGTACCCTCTGGTGGTTAGCTGAGCTGGTACTCCTCTCCCTTGTACCCCTCGGTGGTTAGCTGAGCTGGTACTCCTTTCCTGTACCCCTCGGTGTTAGCTGAGCTGGTACTCGTCTCCTGTACCCTCGGTGGTAAGCTGAGCTGTTACTCGTCTCCTGTACCCCTGGGTGTTTAGCTGAGCTGGTTCTCCTCTCCTGTACTCCTCGGTGGTTTAGCTGAGCTGGTACTCGTCTCCTGTACCCCTCGGTGGTTAGCTGAGCTGGTACTCCTCTTCTGTACTCCTCGGTGGTTTAGCTGGTTGTACTCGTCTCCTGTGCCCCTCGGTGGTTAGCTGAGCTGGTACTCGTCTCCTGTACCCCTCGGTGGTTAGCTGAGCTGGTACTCCTCTCTTACTCGGTGGTTAGCTGAGCTGGTACTCGTCTCCCTTATACCCCTCGGTGGTTAGCTGAGCTGGTACTCGTCTCTGTACCCCTCGGTGGTTAGCTGAGCTGGTACTCATCTCCTGTACCCCTTTGTGGTTAGCTGAGCTGGTACTCGTCTCCCTTATACCCTCGGTGGTTAGCTGAGCTGGTACTCTCTCCTGTACCTCCTTTGTGGTTAGCTGAGCTGGGTACTCGTCTCCTGTACTCCTCGGTGGTTAGCTGAGCTGGTACTCGTCCTCTGTACTCCTCGGTGGTTAGCTGAGGCTGGTACTCGTCCCTGTACTCCTCGGTGGTTAGCTGAGCTGGTACTCGTACTCCTGTACTCCTCGGTGGTTAGCTGAGCTGGTACTCGTCTCCTGTACTCCTCGGGGTTAGCTGAGCTGGTACTGCTCCCTGTACCCCTCGGTGGTTAGCTGATCTGGTACTCGTCTCCTGTACTCCTCGGTGGTTAGCTGATCTGGTACTCCTCTCCTGTACTCCTTGGTGGTTAGCTGAGCTGGTACTCGTCTCCTGTACTCCTCGGGTGGTTAGCTGAGCTGGTACTCGTCTCCCTTGTACCCCTCGGTGGTTATCTGAGCTGGTACTCGTCTCTTGTACCCCTCGGTGGTTAGCTGAGCTGGTACTCATCTCCCTTGTACCCCTCGGTGGTTAGCTGAGCTTGTTCTCCTTTTCCTGTGTTTATCCTGAGTATTATTTGGTGTTGGGTTTTTGTGTTCCATTCACACTGTGTGGATTTAACTCGGTGTGTTTTAGTAGGAACGCTCGCTAGTTGTTTTTTATCCGTCATTGTTCACACTAGCAGCAGTTTTACACTTTGCACGGTGGACCCCGGGTTGATCACACTTTATAGTTTAATTTAATTCAGTGTGATCTGCAAACCCTAGCAGGCGCTTTTTATATAAAAACTGTTTTATAGAAAAAATAATTGTTTTGCATCGCTTTATTCTGTGAGCTATAACTTTTTTTTTTTTTTTTTCTCTGATGCTGTGTGGCGGCTCGTTTTTTGCGGGGAGGATTGCTTTTTCAGCGGGACCATGTTTATTTATATCCGTCTTTTTGATTGCGTGTTATTCCACTTTTTGTTTGGTTGTATGATGATAAAGCATTGATTTTTGCCTTTTCTATGGTGTTAACTAGTGGGACAGTTTTATAGGTCGGTCATTACGGACACGATGAATACCAAATATGTGTACTTTTATTTAGATTTTTTTTTCTAATTCAAATATTTATTTAGTGATAGAATAAATATTGTTTTTTTAATATTTTTTACAATTATTTAAACTTTTATTTTACTTTATTCTATCTTTTTACACATTGTCTCACTTTGGGACAATCATTTTTTGCAGGCTGATCGCTTATATGGCATGCAGATGAAGCAGCCACCACATGCTATAGAAGCTGTCAGCCTCTGCCTGCTCCCGAAATGCTGCAATCATGTTCGATCTCAGTATTCCAGAGGTTAAAAGTGCCGGGGAGTGGTCTGGGACTGCGCCTGCACTTGGTGTTGGGTATCAGCCGACACCTGGCCACGATCGGCAGCACACCACGTGTGCGTGGCTGATTGTTATGACGTACTATTCCGCCCATGGTCTGACAGGCCCAGGGCACATGGACGGATAGTACGTCTGATGTCAGAGAGGGGTTAAGAAAAAAACAAGTGCAGCGCTCACAGTCACTGAGACATCGAATGGATCAGTGGTCAAGTCGCACATGAGCTCCAATCTAATGGGGATAAAAGCTCCACAGCCTGCCGATCGCTCTTGGTCCAAGCAGTCAGATCCCATTAATCAGTATGTTATCGCTTATCCTTTGGAGAGGTGATTACTAGTGATGAGCGAGCATGCCCGCCACTACTCAGTGCTCGCCCAAACATCTCACTGCTCGCGATGCTCCGTGCTCGCTGAGTATGTCCGTGTGTTTGGCGGAGCTCGGGTCCCCTCCCTGCATGTTTGGTGCTCTTTAGAGACCAGTGAACATGCAGGGATTGTCTGCCACACACTGTAATGCCGCAGCCATTATGGTTGTGGCATTACAGTGATTGTCTGCCACACAGCGTTTTCAGGTCTATGTCAGTCCTGGCACCGTCATGCCCGTCAGTTGTCAGTCTGCTCCGGAATCAGGCAGTGTAGGAGAGCTGCTGCTGAGCTAGGGAGAGATTTGCTTGTTTATTACTTAGTGTAGGTATACCACAATATTATACACATATCCATCTCAGCTAACAGTCCTGAGGACTAATAGCTGCATAGATATCAGTGCTAGGCAGGCAGGCAGTGTATGTGGGGTATATAGATATCAGTGCTAGGCAGGCAGTGTATGTGGGTATTGTGAGACAGTGAAGGGGTGCGTACTGGACAGGGTATATATCTCGCCCAGGTTTCTTAGCGGGTCGCATAAGGAATATAGGAGTGAAGGTAGGATGGCAGTACGACGTTCACTGCACTCCTCATCCAGTACAGGCTTGCAGCTCAACCCTGAGTGCACACAGCTGCCTAATTAAGCAGCCAGAAATAGGTGGTAGAGTTACACAGACAGAGCTCTCAGTCTGAATCTGACTTCAGACGCTGCAGGAGTCTCCTGGAAGCCAAGCTCTGGTAATTATAAAGCTGTGTTGTTGTGGCCAGGCTGCTAGAGTCTAGACCACTGTAGTGAGGGAACTAACTGTGTCTAGTTAGAAGCCTGACAGGCTTAGGATTTTGGTTTATGATTTGGTTTATGTTTGTTGCTGTGGACTTTCAATAAAACTGGTTGCGGCCAGTTTACACCAGTGATGCTGTCTGTGCTTGGACTCTTTATGCCACTCCGTCTACCCGAGACGGCGATCCCAGAGCTATATACCCCCTGAACAGTCTACAATTGGTGCTCGAATGCGGCAGCACAGTGGCTAAAGCAGCAGCAAAGGAAAATGTCTGTTAAAGCAACCTTAAAGAGACAGTAGCCCTAATAGTGTCTGCACAGAAAAAAAAAAAGCTGAACTTGCTGTAGAAAAGACTTTGGAGTGTGCATGTCCTGGGTAAAGGCTGCCGGTGCCGTTACAGACAAGTCTGACAGCATGGAGGAGCTACTCAAACATATGGGCAAGTTAGTGTGCAACAGCAGGAGACTAACCGATTGCTAATGGAGCAGATTTCAGCACTACGCCAGGCTCTCAGCACCTCGTCCCAGAGTGATGACGCAAGGTCACCTGCGTTGTCCGCTGTAAAGAAGGCGGTAAAACAGACCTGCAGAAGATGACGCCTCATGACGATGTGGAGGCATATCTCGCTATATTTGAAAGACTGGCAGAGAAGGAGAATCTGCCACCATCTGAATGGGCCATGGTGTCACACCCTATCTGACTGGGGAACCCCAAAAGGCCTATTTTGACCTTAGCGAGCAGGACTGCAGAGACTATGCCAAGCTGAAAGCAGAGATTCTTGCCCGGCTGGGTGTTACGGTTGCAGTCCGTGCCAGGAGAGTCCATAACTGGAGATACAGTGGGGACAAGCCTGCTCGCTCATAAATGTATGACCTGATTTATCTGGTAAAGAAGTGGCTGGAGCCTGACGTCAGCAACCCTGCCAAATGGTCGAAAAAGTTGTGATGGACCGGTACATCTGGGCCCTTCCTCCTGAGGTGCAGCACTGGGTCAGACAGGGAGACCCCAAAGACGCCAATCAACTGGTCAGCCTGATAGAGAGGTACTTCGCCACCAAAGACTACCTCTGTGCCCAGCCGTCCGAGCGGTCGTCACTTCGGAGTTCCCGGCCTCCAACATCTCCTGGTAAGAGGGTTCCAGCTGGTGGGGTCAGGGGGACTGCTGATAGACCGGCTCAGCCCCGAGGGGACATGTGTGAGGCAATGGCTGATGCTTCTGTGTCGCACGTACCAGGGCTTTGGGGTACCCCACACCGAGCCCATTCACTTCACTGGGGGATGTCACGGGTAGCGCAGCTCGGTCCGTTGCCCTGGGCGCTCACTAAAGGGGGATATTTACAGGGATGATAGAATGTTCGTGACATCACCTGTGGTTCCTGGTCAGGGTGACCAGCGCTGCAGGGTAGGTCCTCTGAGGGTTTGGGGCAGCAAGGTGTTAAGTCTCCCACAGGCGAGACTGATTCCTCAGAGTATATGGCGGTGTAGGGGTGCAGGAGCAAAATGCAGACACACACAAGACAGTCTCTTTCTGTACCTTTACTGGTGATATTTGCAGGCACGTCCCGGGAGGCCGTCAGGGTGGAGGATGCACGTACAGTAATCCACTGAGTAGGTGTAGGGCCTCCTTACGCCTTTAATGTGTGTGAGTTTCTGGCTTGCATAAAACAAAGCTCAACTCCGTGTTTTCAGCTACGCCCGACTGACCTAGTGGTGAGGTCTTCTTGTGGACAGAACAGTGTCTTTGTGGCGGTACCTGCCAGATCCCCGTCTTCCTAACCTCGGTTACGTATCAGCACTGCTGGGCCCCTGCGACTTGAAGTCCAGGGTCTCTGGTGTCTCCTACCAGTCGTGCAGATGCTGGAAAGCGCGGACCCGGTGTCCGGTGGTGCAGAGTGGAGGTAAGCTATCAATGCTGGTTGACCTCAGTCACTCTCTTTTCCTCTTTCTTCCACCTGCCTTTCGTCCTACTCTCACCACTATCATAAGCACAAACTAGCAGCAGATGTCAGCTTTCTTTTCTTCACCGCTCTCCAAGCGTCGGCACGCTTACTTAAATGAAAACGCTCGCTGAAGCACTCTCAGTGGACTCAACTTTGACCAGACTAAGTGGCAATCCTTTCCACTACACTGGACTCCACGATGTAAGCTGAGTAAGTCCTGAAGTCCTCAGGCTTTCAGATAAGTCTTTCTTTGGCTAGTCTTTCCCTCTCTACTCGTCTGAGGTAACTAGCTTGTCTGTCTCAGCCCTCCGCTCAACTGATCTGAGATAACTGCCGCTCTGAGGTAAAACCAACGACTAGCTAACTCGCAGCTAGACTGCCTTCATCTCACTACTGTCGTCTCAAGGGCTCCCTCTGGTGGAACCAGGGAAAATGTGAAGTGTTGTGTGCTTATAGGTTATCATGGATTTACCTTTCGTGCATCCTCCAGGGTAACATGTGGCTCCAGTCACAGCTGGGCTACACACTTCCCTGTCGGAAGTCCCCAGGCCTAGAAAGGTCTCCACTAGAGTTGAGCGATACTTTCCGATATCCAAAAGTATCGGATCGGAATGGTATCGCCGATACCATTAAAATATTGGCGATACCCGATACCGATACCGGAAATCCAATGTAAGTCTATGGGAACAAAATATCGTAACTAAAAAAAACTCTTTCTTTCCTTGTAAACACTAAATATACACACATAGAATACATATATATATATATATATATATACATGTCATTGTGACATATATATATATACATATATTTATAGTTTATACACTTCTACATAGTAAAATAGCCTCTGATTCAATTGCCGGGTAAAGCCGGCTTCTGTGAAAAGACAGAAGCACCCGACATGAAATGACACTTGGTTTACATAGAGTTAACCATGTCTTTTCATGTAGTTTGATATCTGATTTGCACAAACAATTACATGAGTGTAAGTGTGCAAAATTTCACACCTGTAGGGGTTAATTAAAGGTGTAAATTCGTTGTAAAAAAAACAGACTTTTTTGCTACGAATTTACACCTTTAATGAACCCCTACAGGTGTGAAATTTTGCACACTTACACTCATGTAATTGTTTGTGCAAATCAGATATCAAACTACATGAAAAGACATGGTTAACTCTATGTAAACCAAGTGTCATTTCATGTCGGGTTCTGCATTTTCACAAAAGCCGACAATTGAATTAGCGGCTATATACTATGTAGAAGTGTATGAACTATAAATATAAATATATATATATATATATATATGTGTCACAAACTCAATGACATGTATATATATATATATGAGGTGTAAAATTGCTGAAAAAAAATGCGTGGGCTCCCGCCCTATTTTCGCAACCAGACAGACAAAGCCAGTGAGTGGGGGCAGATAATAATAGCCCAGAGAGGGACCATTATTTTTGCCCCCCCGGCTACTAAAATCTGCCCCCAGACACCCCAGAAAGGGCAAATCTCTAATTAGATTTGCCCTTTCTGGCACTTTGCCCGTCTATTCCCATTGCCCTGTAGCGGTGGCGAATGGGTTAATAAGGGGTTAAAATGACCTTGCAATTGAAAGGTCACTTTAAGCCAGGTTAATAATTGAGAGCTGTCAATCAGACAACTATCAATTATTAATCCTATTGTATGAAAGAAAAATCAAACACACACACTTTAATAAAAAAGAAGTTTAATGAAATAATCACACAGTTTTTGACCATATTTTATTTACCTGCTAAAACCATTTCCTGTAATAAAAATAAAATAATAAAGCAAAATTATTCTTACCTATCCCATGCACAGTCAGGTCCCACGGTGTAATCCTTCAGAAAGGGTTAATGTTTACTGCAGGGACCGCAGCTAATGCTGCAGCCTCACAGTAAACCCCCAAATGAATGAGTTCCTCTCCTGGCTGACAGGAGAGGAAGTGGAAAGCTTAATTGATTGCTTTCCACTTTCACTTCAGGTCAGCCAGGGACACCATCAGTGACGTCAGAGGGAACTGATTAACAAAAATAGGGGTTCCCTTCGAAAAAAAAATGGCGTGGGGTCCCCCCTATTTTTGTTAACCAGCCAGATGAAGCAGACCGCTGAGGCCTGGATTTTCAGGCTGTTAAGGAGCCAGGATCCATGGACCTTGCCAGCCTGATAATACCAGGCCACAGCAGTCTGCATATCTTGGCTGATTAACAAAAATAGGGGATCCCCTCGAAAAAAATTGGCGTGGGGTCCCCCCTATTTTTGTTAACCAGCCAGATGAAGCAGACCGCTGAGGCCTGGATTTTCAGGCTGTTAAGGAGCCAAGATCCATGGACCTTGCCAGCCTGATAATACCAGGCCACAGCAGTCTGCTTAGCTTGGCTGGTTAACAAAAATAGGGGATCCCCTCGAAAAAAAAACGGCGTAGGGGTCCCCCTATTTTTGTTAACCAGCCAAGTAAAATGCAGACTGCTGCGGCCTGGTATTAAAAGACTGTCAAGGCCCATGGATTTTGGCCCTCAACAGCCTGATAATACCAGGCTACAGCAGCCCCACATTTGGCGCATCAAAAGATGTGCCAATTGTGGCACTTTACCCGGCTCTTCCCACTGCCCTGTAGCGGTGGCAAGTGGGGTAATAAGGGGTTAATGTCACCGTTGATTGCACGGTGACAATAAGCCCGGTTAATAATGGAGAGGTGTCAATAAGACACCGATCCATTATTAATCCCAAAGTTATTAAATGTATAAAAAAAAGACAAAGCAGGAAAAAAGTCTTTTAATGAAATAAAAGAGACAACACAGTTTTCATTAATTTTATTATACACTCATTCCTGCGATGCCATCGATCTCCTGTAAAAAAAGAAAAAAAAACAAACCAACAGTATACCACCTGTCCGACGCAGTCCATAGTAACGAGTGTCCCACGACGATCCAGCTCTGCTACATCGCAATGACAGGCAGAGCCTGTCATCGCAACGCAGCACAGCTGATTACCTGCTTCCCCGGCGGTGACGTCATCGGACTGACTGCTTTACGGCCGGGATTACCCAGCAGTCACTGCAGTTATCGCGAGAAAAATCAGCAGAGGTTTTCAGACTTGCCCGGCCGACTTCTCTAGTGAAGCACCATTTCTCGGTAGAGCATAGGCCTGGGAAGTTACAGGGTAATGCCGATGCCTTGTCCAGAGTTCACTGTCTCTTTGGAGTTGTTGACCAGCCCTCCGGTCTGGAGAAGAGGGGGGGATATGTGAGACAGTGAGACAGTGAAGGGGTGCGTACTGGACGGGGTGTATATCTCGCCCAGGTTTCTTAGCTGGGTCGCATAAGGAATATAGGAGTGAAGGTAGGATGGCAGTACGACGTTCACTCCACTCCTCATCCAGTACAGGCTTGCAGCACAACCCTGAGTGCACTCAGCTGTCCAATTAAGCAGCCAGAAGTAGGTGGTAGAGTTACACAGACAGAGCTCTCAGTCTGAATCTGGCTTCAGACGCTGCAGGAGTCTCCTGGAAGCCAAGCTCTGGTAATTATAAAGCTCTGTTGTTGTGGCCAGGCTGCTAGAGTCTAGACCACGGTAGTGAGGGAACTGACTGTGTTTAGTTAGCAGCCTGACAGGCTTAGGATTTTGGTTTATGATTTGGTTTATGTTTGTTTGCTGTGGACTTTCAATAAAACTGGTTGCGGACAGTTTACACCAGTATTGCTGTCTGTGCTTGGACTCTTTATGCCACTCCGTCTACCTGAGACGGCGATCCCAGAGCTATATACCCCCTGAACTGGTTACAGTATATATATATCCGTGCTAGGCAGGCAGTGTATGTGGGTATATAGATATCCGTGCTAGGCAGGCAGGCAGTGTATGTGGGTATATAGATATCAGTGCTAGGCAGGCAGGCAGTGTATGTGGGTATATAGATATCCGTGCTAGGCAGGTGTGTAGCCCAGCTGCGCTTGGTGCCACATATTACCCAGGAGGATGCATGGAAGGTAATTCACAATCACCCGATATTCATTCACACTTCACATTTCCCTACAGTCCACCAGAGGGAGCCCTTTAGAGTATATAAGGGTGTGGAGAGATGCAGCAGTTAGTGAGTTGAGAGTTGAGTTGAGTAGTTGGATTCCTGTCAGAGCTCAGATTACACTAGTCTGTGTCAGAGCGTGTTGAAGAGCTGAGAGGAAAGTTACCTCAGATCGTGCTGACTGATAGTTCCCTAGGAAAGTGGAAAGTGACTCTCGGAGTGTGCACAGATCAGTCTGACGGAATGTCCTGATAGCTACTTCGGACAGAGCCTAAGAAGGAAGTGAAGGAAAGGGAACTGCAGTATTTGTAACACCGAGTCAACTGAGGTACTGTTAGAGAGCGAGCGTGCTGACGCTTGGAGAGCGGTGAAGAGAAGAAAGCTGACATCTACTGCTGCCTGTGCTTATGTTAAAGGTGTGAGTAGGACGACAGGCAAGTGGAAAAAGGGAAAGAGAGAGTGACTGAGGAGAAATAGCAACGATAGCTTACCTCCACTCTGCACCACCGGACACCGGGTCCGAGCTTGCTAGTACCTTCACGGCTAGTGGGAAAAACCGGAGACCCTGCTGGACTTCAGGTCACAGAGGGGCCCAACAGTGCTGATACGTAACCGGGGTCAGGAAGAACAGGAGTCTAGCAGGACGCTGCAGATAGAGACTTAGTTCTGTCCAAAAGAAGGCTCTACCACAATGTCAGCCGGGCGTATCTGTTTCACACGGAGTTAGGCTTTGTTTCATGCAAGTCAGAAACTCACACATATAAAGACGTAAGGAGGCCCTACACCTACTCAGTGATTACTGGACATGCATCCTCCACCCTGAGCAGCTTCCCGGGACGTGCCTGCAAATACACCAGTAAAGGTACGGAAAGAGACTGTCTTGTGTGTGTCTGCCTTATTGCTCCTTCACCCCTGCACCGCCATATATCTCGAGGGATCAGTCTCGCCTGTGGGAGACTTAACACCTTGCTGCCCAGTAACAACCCCTCAGAGAATCTACCCTGCAGCGCTGGTCACCCTGACCAGGAACCACAGGTGGCGTCACGAACATTTCTAAATCCCCTGTAAATATTCCCACATTTTTATGGTGATCGCCCAGGGCAACGGACCGAGCTGCGCTACCCGTGACATCCCCCAGTAAAGTGAACGGGCTCGGTGCCGAGTACCCCAAAGCCCTGGTACGTGCGACTCACAGGCAGTGTATGTGATTATATAACATATATAATCCCACATATTTATATTTAGAAAGACCCAGATGGGTTATACTGTGATACCTCATCTGGCTATATTAAACCAGCTCAAAAAGTATGGAGAACAGGAGAAAAAAGAGCTATAAGGCATTTATATTTAATCATAAAAATAGATTTTTTTTATTAGTAACAACATTAATATCAATAATAGTACAGTACATCAGGTGACAATTGCAAACAAGAACCACCTCACATAATACTCAATTGCCTCAGGAAGGTGAACACTTCTGTATCTATAGAGTCAAACTGCCATATCCATAGAGGTTACTCTATGGGTAATACATGTATATGGGATCAGCAGACTCACATTATAGACATAAAAAGACTGCAAGTCTAATTAAAGTGGTTTATATCAGTTATGGACACATATCAATATGCAGCAGATCACAGCAAACTCACGTTTATAAATATATAATCACCATATAAATGATATTACTGAACCTATGACAAATGAGTGTATAGCCATATCAGTAAAGACTGCTCCGTGAGTAATACATGTGTATGGGATCAGTAAACTCACATTATGGACATATGAGAGACTGCAAGGGTAACAGTACCGAATCTAGCTTGAAATGGTTTGTGTTTAATTACAGGTATATAACCACATGTAGCGCTACAATAAAAATGACAAGTGTCAAATAAGAGCAGTCTTAATAATGTCCATATCTCCACTACATGTCACCAATCACAAGAAAATGCTGTAATAACAATGGCAAGTGCCAGATATAAGCAGGCTCAAGAGCGTCCATTTCTCATATAACACATTGTGAAAGTAACATGGTGAAAGTAAAATACATTATAGATGTTATAAAGATAATCTTACCAAATCACTAAGGCAAAGGAGAATATGTGGGGAGATAAATAAACGCCCCGACGCGCGTTTCGCAACGCCAACGTGTTGCTTCCTCAAGGGGTAGTTGTGGAACTGTACGAGGACCTTTAAAAAGCCCACAGAATGAATCACATGTTCCCAGATGGCCAATTACATCCTTCAAGAAGAAACCCGCAGGTCCTTCAATTAGTAGGGAAAATCCCAGGTCTCTAAACATCACATAGGTCACATGTTACTAGATGGCCAATTACATTGCGCGATGTCCGCACATGTGCAGAAGGAACCCGCATGTCCTTCAATCAGTGGGAGAAAAAAAAAAAAAAAACCAGGTCTCTAAACATCATGGGGCGATGGTAGAATTGGCGCATACGTGCTTGGCCCACATAGCGCTAGGTAACGGAGAAGACGTCAAAACAGACGCCGCTACGTTAACCAGCTGCAAGGGGGCGCAGGACGATGCGCACAACCATCGCACCGTAATGTGGATGGATATGGGAGGGTAAATCAAAACATTGAGACACAAAGGAAGAATACTTAGATATAGTCAGAAAAAAGGCAATCACAGAATAGAATCTCATATATACAAATGGAGTCACACCAACATCAAAAATATCTTGAACATACAAATATTATAAGTAAGTTTGATGCCAAAGTAGTGAAGTATAATCTTGGTGGTGATGATTCTTCGTCTGTGTCTCAATCATTGGTATGAAATAATAGTCATCGTCCCAAAACAAATCTGTGAGTCCAGAAAAGATATTTAGTTCTTGTTTAATTTCTGTTTTTAACATGTGTTCTTTTATATTCTCTTACATTAAAGTGACCATTGATTTCTGCACCTGGTTCCCTTTTCTGGACTCACAGATTTGTTTTGGGACGATGACTATTATTTCAAACGCGAGGAATCAGCGTGCGTTCTAGAACGGAACGCAGGAAGGCCGAAGAGCATCGCATTTGGAATCGCAGGTGCACCGCTAAAACTTAATGCGTTCCGGAGTGGAACGCAAAAGGTATGGAAAGCGCGTCGCGTTTGGAAGCGCAGGTGTCGCCAATCTTTGTGCGTTCCAGGGTGGAACGCAGTAGGGGCGGCGCTAAAGACGTCGCAGAAGCGCTATATTAGGAGCGCGTGTATGGTGGCGTTTTGAACTGCTGAGCGCCATTCGGTGAATTATCACAGAGAAAGCGCTGTAGCCACCACAGCAGTCCTAAGGCAGCAAGGTGAAACTTTTCTGCAGAAGGACATGGAGTCTGAGAAATCCAGAGAGGAGGATGCGGGGTAAGTGCGCATGTTTCGACCACGCACCACAATTGTGGATACCAGGGCTATGGGGTACTCGGAGCCGAGCCCATGGAAATCTATGGGAGTTGTCACTGGTAGCGGTGGCTCGGTCCGTGGCCCTGGCGGTCGTGCAATGGGGGAATATTTACAGGGGATATTTAGGATAGGTAGTTCGTGACGCCACCTGCGGTTTCTGGTAAATTGTACCAGCGCTGCTCTAAGGACTTTCACAGGGGATGTTATGGGCAGCTTGGTAGTAAGTCTCCCACAGGTGAGACGAGTCCCTGGAAGTCTATGGTGAGGATGATGATGCAGGGTGTAGTAAGAATTCAGTCACTCACAAGTAGTTCCTTTTCATACCTTTTACTGATGGTGGTTCAAGCAGATCCCGGGGAGCTGGTCGGGGTGGAGAGTGCACATTCGGGTAACAGCTGAGCAGGTTAGAGGCCTCCTTAACTTCAATGTACATGTGAGTCCAACTTGCCTGAAGCGAAGTTAACTCTGAATCTCCAGCTTTCTCAATAGATGTACTGCCCGGCCAACGTTGTGGTGGAGCCTTCTAAGTGATGAAACTAAGTCCTTACTTTTGTCTGCGCTTGACTCAAAGTCCCTGTTCCACCTGACTCCGGTTACGTATTGACACTTAGGGCTGCTCTCTGCGACCTGTAGTCCAGATGCCTCCGGTTTTCTTGTTACTAAGCTTGAAACTGTAGCAACGCTTCGGACCCCGGTGTCCGGCAATTTAGTGCAGGCAATCCAATACCTAAAGCACCTCTCTATCTTCTCCACTGTGCCCTTCGCCCTGCTTCCCGCTCTTAACATAAACACTTGTACTTTCAATGGCGTGGTCAGCTTTCTCTAGGGCTCGCTGAGTAGCCCTCAGTATCCTCTAAGTCCCACTTGGACTGACACTGAACTGATCCGTCCGTAGACAGGAGCCAGATTCCACTACTCTCCCTCCTAGGTTGGCTGACTGACTGCCCACCTCAGATACGTGTCACTCCCTCTTATACCTCAGATGGGTGTGTCTGAAAGAGTGAGTGACAGTGAATGAATATCAAGCGTTGCTGTTACCTTCCTGTGCACTCTCCTGGATTTTCATGTGTGCCTGCGTAGCTGGGCTACACACGCATAGCGCAAAAAACTGCACCCTCACAATGTAAGCTTCATCATCCAGACTCAGTCCTTAGTATACATATTATTGTATTACTTAGGACAAGGATACTTCATCGACTTCTCTGCAGGCAGTGAAAAAATCGGGCAAAGCCTCGGTAAAATCTAATCGCTGTTCCACATGTCACACGAAGCTTCCTGACACTTATAAAAAAACGGTCTGTTGTTCTTGTACAGCAGCAGTTTTGGAGCAAGAAAGATCTTCATTATTATCTGATTTGAAGATCCTGATTAGGGAAGAAGTGCAGGCATCGTTATCTGCTAGTTCACAACAGCAGCCCACTAGTCAGGGTCCATGTCGTAAGAGACCTAGGTGGGAGTTGGAAGAGGATCTGGAACCGGAATCAGAAGAAAATTCAGATATAAAGTATTCGGAGCAGGAAGAAGGTGAAGTTCAGGCAGAAAACCAGGAAAAGGCCAGGAGGTACCTATTCCCGGTGGAAGATACGGAGGATCTTGTCCAGGCAGTGAGGAATACAATGCATATGGAAGATGTCCCACGGCCTCAATCCAGACAGGATTTGATGTTTGGGGGTCTCACAGCTCAGATACAAAAAGTTTTTCCTATAAGTGACCATATTAAAACTATGATTCTGAGTGAATGGAAGGACGCAGAGCGGAGGCTGGTAATGTCACGTGACCTTAAGAGTCGTCTTCCATTTGATCCTGAGGACTCAAAACTGTGGGAGGAGATTCCTAAAGTTGATGTGCCAGTTGCAAAAGTGGCAAAAAAGACATTGATTCCATTTGAGGACTCTTCAAGTCTTAAAGATCCCATGGACCGGAAGGCGGACATCCTTCTTAAACGGCCTGGGAATCATCGGCGGCTTTAATAAGAACCAATATTGCGGCTACTTCGGTAGCAAGGTCTATGTTTTTTTGGATGGGTCAGTTGGAGGAACAATTAGCCAATAGTGTTGAGCGATATTGCTCGATATCTAAAAATATCGTATCGAAATTGTATCGCCGATAGCACTAAATATCGTCGATATCCGATTTCGATACCGGAAGTCCCATGTAAGTCTATGGGAACAAAATATCGCAACAAAAAAAACCCTTTCTTTCGTTGTAAACACAAAATATACACACATAGAATACATATATATATATACATGTCATTGTGACATATATATATACATATATTTATAGTTTATACACTTCTACATAGTAAAATCGACTCTAATTCAATTGCCGGGTAAAGACGTGACATACCCCATAGAAGTCGACGGGCTCGGTGCCGAGTACCCCGAAAACCTCTGGCTCTGTGCGACTCAACTTGGGCGTCACGAACAGGATTCTGTAGCTCGCTATAAGCGAGTCCTGTGTGCCTGAATTGAACTGGTTTTGTGCTTGAGAATTGCTAAAATCATCAGAGAATGTATTTGCCATTTTTCCGCCATATCTGCGTCACGACGAGGCACTGGTGAAGAAGAAGGGCGTGCTCTTCGTGGGTGTCACTCACTCAGTGGCGTGAAAACGATGGCCGCCCACTGTAAATGGTACTGCAATGTAACATCGTGCCCCACAGCTCTGGAGTTCCGCCTCCTCATCCTCCTCAGTGTGCGGAAACTAACACGAAGGTCCCGCCTCACTACAAAAGAGGGGCCCTCTCCAGATGCTAATGACACATGTGACTTGGCAGAGATGGCTAATGGACACGACGAGCAGAAGTGTGAAGGGATGGAGCAGTCAGAGCTCTCCCCCCACGGAAGCGACCCGATCGCCACGGAATCACCGTTGGGCACCCGGCCTGTAAACCCTCCTACGCTGCAAGAAGCGGAGGATACCCTGAGAGGCCTGGCCCGGCACCGGGAGGAGGTCGCCAGGATGGAAGCCAGCTGGCGTGCCCTAAAAATAAACTTGGAGCGGCGCCAATCCCTCTTACCTGAAGTGTCTGTACCGGAAGGTGAGGCACCCGTTCTAGTAGAGGAGTCCTTGTAATGTGATCCGGTTGACGTTGTCGCAGTGGAGGCACCCGTTCCTGCAAAAACCGCAGCACCGTCAGCAGCACCCCAAATCCCGCTGTCTGCCCCGGTCGCTGAGACAGAAGAAGCGACACCCGTCCTCATGGAGGAGGCCGCGCAGGCACCAGAGCACTACCTGCCTGTACCGGAGCCCCGACTGTCATCTGATTTAGAGCCGTCTGCTTCCTCCGCAGGGAGCGCCGCCAGGACTGGGGGGCGACAGGAGAGCTGCCGCAAACCGGACACTGTAAGCTGCAGTGGAGTGGTGGAGACATGGAGCAACTGGTGGAGGAGAATTACAATCGGCGTCAGGAGGAAGAGTGGAGACGTTGGGAGAAGGAAGCAGAGCGACAAAGGGAGCAGCGAGAAACCCTAAAACTTCGCCAACGTCACCTGGAGAAGGACCGGGCAGATAAGGACCGGATGAGAAAGGACAAAGGAACCCTGAGTGAGCCGCGGCGTAAGGGTGCAGTACGGATCTTTAAATTGAAAGGTGGGTGGGGCTTCATCAAGGAGCCTGGACTTTATTTAGAAGTCTTTGTGACCCGGCGGGACGTGGAGGCTCACCTCCCAGAAGGACACCCGGGGAGGGACCTGTTGCCAGGAGACTTGGTGACTTACACCCGACACTGGGGTTACAATGGGTGGTACGCCCTAAATGTTACCAGGTGCGACCCCTACTCCCCAGTGTGTCAGGAACCTGTGAGACCCTCGAAGCCTTCAGCCTCCCACATCCAGGCCTCTGCAAAAGTGCCCACCCCACGCCGTAAATCTCCCCAGCCTCCCTCAGTGGTCTCCTCAGCAGCCCCAGCTATGGACATGATAAGTATAGTTGGCCCGTACCCGGCGCCTGTTAGGCCCCCTGGGGTTCGTACAGTCCGTGACATAGGGCTCCAGACCCAGAGGGAGATGAAAGAGGTGGCCACACAGACCCAGATAGCGGGTCACGACTTGACTGTACAGGCCACACGACGTCATCAGGTCCTGGTGGTCCTTGGTGCCTCGGATGTTTGGCAAGCACCAGAAGAGTACCAGGTGGTACCTGGAAGAGGCCAGCCAAAGAAGTCTAAATAACCCGGACAGGGTCCCTGTATGTAAATAAATAGTTAAATTGTTTATGTACCCGGACGGGTGAATGTTCCAAAAAAATTTTTTTAATTTAATAAAAAAAAAAAAAAACACAGTTTTCATTTCTTTTATTACTGTCTCATCCTGCGACGCCATCGATCTCCTGTAAAAAAATGGAAAAAAAAAAAAAAAAAAAAAGTATACCACCTGACCGACGCAGTCCATAGTAACGAGTGTCCCACGACGATCCAGCTCTGCTACATCGCAATGACAGGCAGAGCCTGACATCCCGGCGCAGCACAGCTGATTACCTGCTTCCCCGGCGGTGACGTCATCGTACTGGTTTACGGCCGGGATTACCCAGCAGTCACTGCAGTTATCGCGAAAAACTGCATGTGACCGCCGGGGAGAAGAGGATGGCGGCCATGAAGCAGTCCAGGACGTGACCGCCGGAGATCTTCTGCCAGGTAAGTGCCGCTGACTCCTGACAGACCCGACCGACGGACACTGACAGTGACAGACCCGACCGACGGACACAGACAGTGACAGTGACAAATCCGATTCCGGTATTCGATAAGACGAAAATATCGAAACGAATTATCGAAAGGCCGATAGAGCTAATATCGGCCGATAGCCGATATTTGCATTATCGTATCGCTCAACACTATTAGCCAACAAGACCCCTAGAGCTGAAATACTAGAGTCGCTTCCTCTTATTAAATCAGCAACGGCTTTTTTGGCAGATACCTCGGCTGAGTCAGTCAGGTTTTCTGCCAGAAATAGTTCTTTGTCTAATGCAGTCCGTAGAGCTATCTGGTTAAAATCCTGGTCGGGGGATAATGCCTCTAAAAATAAATTATGTTCCTTGCCCTTTGCAGGATAAAAGGTATTTGGTCAAGCGTTAAACGATATCCTAGAGGCATCAGATAGCAAAAAAGGGTTTCCAGAGGAAAAACCCAAAAAGTTTCAGTCCTTTCGGAAGAAACCAGCTTCCCGTAGACAACCATTTTATAAGGACACAGGAAGAGCTAGCAGGGGAACATATAAGGGTTCCTACACTCAAAATAGAGGAAATAGGAGCTCATTATTTGGATCTTCATCAAAATCTAGGAAACAATGACGCCAGGCACATAGGGGGCAGACTCTTGTTCTCTGCAGAGAACTGGAAGCAGGTCACCAAAAACGAGTGGGTCTTACAAACTATAAAAGAAGGTTACAGAATAGAACTGTAATGTATGTAGTACAGTTCATATAGCGTCTTGTGCTTGGGTGCGATGAAAATACTTGAGACACAGGTTTGATATAGAAGGTCTTGTATTACTTCATACAAGTGGCAAAAATAGTCACACAGTTTGCAGATACAGAAGCAGGATACACAGCAGGCCAGAGTAACTTAAGCTCAGCAATCACTCTCCACAACAGGTTTAGGATCTTCTTCTCTGTTACCGTAAGTCCATGCAAACGTGGATCTTTCAAAGAGCAGGGTTCAGAGTCCACAAGTGCTTCAGAGTTCCTCAGTAGGAATAGCTGGAGTACATAGTCCAAGGCTTACAGGAGTCAGGTCACAGGTTCACTGCAGGCTAGATTCAGAAGCACTGATTGCTCAGCTGTGGCTGCTTAAGAAGCAAGAGGGAGAGAATCAGGGCGGGAACATGAAAGCTGAAAACTCCATATTGACTGAGGGCAAGATAGCTGCAGCAAGACAGAAAGCAAAATGGCTGACGGAAAAACTGAGTTTCAAGAACATATACAAAGAACCTTACATTACTCCCCTCTTAGGGACAACCTCCGGATGGCCTCAGACCAGGCTTGTCTGGGTACCTCTGATGAAACTGGCGGAGCAAACGAGGAGCATTAACGTTATTAACTGGTTCCCATGAGTTGTCCTCCACTGGGTAGCCTTGCCATTTAATCAAATATTGTAACTGATTTCTATATAACCTGGAATCCAGAATCCTTTCCACCACAAATTCTTCCTGACCATCGACTAGCACTGGGTCAGGGCAAGGAGAGGAACGTCCAGGAAACGTATTGGGTGTCGCAGCCTTTAGTAGGGATACATGAAAGACAGGGTGGATTCTCATAGTTCTGGGCAGTTGAAGACGACAAGCAACGGCACTTATAATCTTACTGATTTTATAGGGTCCAATGTACTTATGTCCCAACTTAGATGATGGAATCCTTAACTTAAGATTTCTGGTTGACAGCCAGACCAGGTCTCCTACCTTGAAAGCTGGTGCAGGTTTACGAAATTTATCTGCTGCTTTCTTGTACCTTTCCTGAGCCGATTCCAGATTCTCTTTTAGAAGATCCATATTCTTCTGTAAAGACGTGATTCTTTCCGCCACTGCTGGTAAAGGCGTTTCTATGGGAAATCGTGGTAGAATGTTAGGATGATAACCTAGATTGGAGTAAAAAGGAGACTGCTTAGTGGAGGCACTCTGAGAGTTGTTATAAGAGAACTCAGCTAATGGAAGTAGATCCACCCAATCATCCTGTAGGTGGCAGATAAAGCAGCGAAGATACTGCTCCAGGGTTTGATTGGTTCGTTCGGTCTGTCCATTAGTCTGGGGATGAAAAGCAGAAGAAAGGTTTACATTAATGTCCAATGCTGCACAGAAATTTTGCCAAAATCTAGAAGTGAATTGCACCCCTCGATCTGAAATAACCTCATCCGGTACTCCATGTAAGCGAAACACATCTTTAATCATCAAATCTGATGTCTGTTTTGCAGTGGGTAAGCCGACACAAGGGATAAAATGAGCTGCTTTTGTTAGACGGTCAACCACCACTAGAATGGTGTTCTTCCCTTGAGAGGTTGGTAACTCCACAATGAAGTCCATAGAAATGGATCCCCACGGGCGGGACGGGGTGGGAAGAGGCTGTAACAGACCAGTTGGTGAGGAGCGAGGTGTTTTGCATCTTGCACAGACTTCACATGAAGTGACATAGTTTAAAACATCCTTCCTGCAAGTGGGCCACCAAAAGAAACGAGAAAGAAATTCCTGTGTTTTTAGAATTCCTCTATGCCCAGCTATCTTGGAATCGTGAATAAGTTGCAATACTCTCAATCTGACTGTTTCAGGAATATACAAGACGTTGTCCCAGAATCCACACACCATTCTTAAAGACAAGACTTACGTCCCTTGGGGGTTGTGCCAACAAGTAATCCGCATGGTATGCTTCCTTGATGTCCTTAAGTAGGTCTTGATTATGAATCACTCCCAGGAATCTAGAGTCAGGAAGAATAGTCTTAGGAGGAGCAAGTGGACGTGTCTCTGCTGAATGAATCCTAGAGAGTGCATCAGCCTTTCCATTGCGTGATCCTGGTCTATAAGAAATAACAAAATTAAATTGGTTTAAGAAAAGATTACAGCGAGCCTGGCGAGGAGTCAGGCACTTAGCCGACCTGATAAATTCAAGGTTACGATGGTCTGTCAGGACGACTATTTGTTGTGCAGCTCCCTGAAGAAGGTGTCTCCATTCTTTGAAGGCAGCAATAATGGCCAACAACTCTCTATTGCCCACATCGTAGTTCCTCTCAGCCGAAGACAACTGCTGGGAAAAGAAGGCACAGGGATGCAAGACATTCTTCTCACCTGTTCTTTGAGAGAGTATAGCTCCAACGGCACAATCTGAAGCATCCACCTCTATTATGAAGGCAAGTTCGGGGTTGGGATGTACCAAGATAGGTGCAGTGGTAAATTTATCTTTCAGACGGGAAAATGCTTCCTGGGCTTGGGGAGTCCAGGAGAACCTAGACTCTTTCCGGGTAAGTTGGGTGATAGGTGACACTACCTCAGAGAAATTCCTAATGAAACGTCTATAGAAGTTGGCAAACCCGATGAAGCGCTGCACCTCCTTCACATTTCTAGGACTTGGCCAATCCTTGATGGCTTGGGTCTTGCTTCCATCCATACTAATTCCTTGTGTAGACAGTACATACCCCAGAAATTGAATTTCGGTCCTATGGAATTCACACTTTTCAAGTTTGATGTAAAGATGGTTTTGTCTTAGACGTTCCAAGACCATTCTCACATGTCCATGATGTTCCTCTGTGGAATTAGAAAAAATTAGAATATCATCAAAATAAATCACCACGAATGTATCTAGGAGATCCCTGAAGATGTCATTCACCAAGTGTTGGAAAGTGGCTGGGCGGTACTCAGACCAAAAGGCATAACTAGATATTCAAAGTGTCCATAGCGTGACCTGAATGCAGTCTTCCACTCATCCCCAGGTCTAATACGGACCAAGTTATAGGCCCCACGGAGATACAATTTAGAGAAAATTTTGGCATGCCGCACTCTCTCCAATAACTCAGGGATTAAAGGCAATGGATAACGGTTTCTAATAGTAACCTTATTGAGTTCCCTATAGTCTACGCAGGGTCTCAGAGATCCATCTTTCTTCTTCACAAAGAAGATGGGTGCACCTGCAGGAGATGAAGAGGGGCATATGAAGCCCTTGGCTAGATTTTCGTCTATGTAATCCTTTAAAGCCTTTAGCTCAGGCCCCGTCAGGGGTAGATCTTACCAAAAGGTATCTCTGCTCCAGGCAATAATTCAATTGGACAATCATATGGACGGTGAGGGGGAAGCTGGTCAGCGTTCTTCTTGTCACATAAATCCACATAGTCCTGGTATACAGCTGGTAGTTCAGGGACTGACATGGTTCCTTTAGGAACAGAGCAAGCTGAAACTTCTGGACTCATCTGTTTCTCTGGAAAGTGTAATTCCTTGGTCTCCCAGTTAATGGTAGGGTTCTGAGCCTGCAGCCATGGTAGCCCTAGAATAATGGGAAAGTGGGGAGAAGAGATAAGCATAAAGGACAGTTTCTCTTGATGATCTTTACCCATAAGGACCCTTAAAGGCTCCGTTTCCTGATCCACTGGTCCAGAGGTCAGCAGGGAGCCATCCACAGTTTCCATCTGTAATGGAGTAGCCTTCTTCACTGAACGTATCCCCTGTTTCAGAGCAAAGGAGACATCCATAAAATTCCCACTTGCCCCTGAGTCGATCATAGCAGAGCTAGACACCCAGACTGAGTTAACCCAGAGTTTGATGGAAAGGAAGCAATGAGAATTGTTTTTCCTACAACTCAGCTGGGACACCGCTGAGGAAACTTGAAAAATTGCAGCGTTTACACAGTCATCGTCCTCAGAAGTAACGGAGTTTAAGTCCGAGAAATCAAGATCTGTTGCTGCAGATCTCTCTGGAGCCTGAGGCTCGGACCTGACAGATCTCCTCTCGCAACACTCACAGTGAATGAGTGCTGCAGTAGTCTTACGAGAACGGCTGGGGCAGTTTATAATGAAGTGCCCTGACTTACCACAATAGAAACATAGATTTTCCTTAAAACGATGTTCCTTGCGTGCATCACTAACCCTCTTTGTAAAGAGTCTACCTGCATGGGTTCAGGTTCAGGTTCCCGTGTGATCCTACTCAAAGGTTCCTTAGCTGGGGAGGAAGGTAGGAAAAGGTTAGTGCGATTGCTTTCGAACCATCTCTCTTGCCTGCGTTCAGTCAGGCGAGCATCAATACGGATGCAGTAGTTAATAAAGTCACCTAACGCAGGGGGAGGGTCGGCACGAGCAAGTTCATCCTTAATTAGTGGAGACAACCCCTTTCGAAAAATAGATTTTTTGGCGGAACTGTCCCAGGTGGTATCAAGGGCCCATCTCCTGAAATCCAAGGCATATTCGGCTACCGAGTGCTTACCTTGGCGCAAAGTTAACATGGCTGCTTCAGCTGTTGCACCTCGATTGGGGTCATCAAACACCTGCCCCATGGCTGAAATGAAAGCATCAAGATGATCCAAACATTCATCCTCAGTCTCAATCAGAGGGTTTGCCCACATCAAAGCCTTGTTGGTAAGTAACATAATTATAGTAAGCACTTTAGATCGTTCAGTGGGAAATTGTGAAGCATGTGCAGAAAAAAACAGATTGCATTGGTTAATAAATCCCCTGAATTTTTCACGTTCACCGCCAAAACGAAAAGGGGGCAACTTGGGAATCCCAGAACTTGGGGCTACGGCAGGAGCCTGGACTCGCTCCTCTAGAACATCAATCCTGGCTCGCAAATCCTGGGCAGTCTGTCCAAACACTTGCAAATTGTGATTAGTGAGGTCCTGTAGGTTTGTAAAACGGGTTTTTATAGTCTGTAAATCTGCAAGGATATTATCAGTCACTCCGCAAAGTTCCTTTATGCGGGCCTCCATTTTCCAGATCTTTTAAGACAGGAGTACTGGAAGGAGAGGAGAAAAGAAAAAAAAAACAATAGTGTTTACCTGTGGTAACACTGCAAAGAGAAAAAAAAAATTAAGGGAACTGCTCACCTGGAATGGTTGTGAGAAGTCACAACCACTATCATCACAGAAAGTTCAACCGGACATCTGATATCCACAGTTACAGCAGACACAAAAGAGGGAAGAGAAAAAAAAAACAATAGTGTTTACCCGTGGTAACACTGCAGAAAAAAAAACACTTAAGGGAATTGCTCACCTGGAATGGTTGTGAGAAGTCACAACCACTGTCATCACAGAAAGTACAACTGGACGTCTGATATCCACAGTTACAGCAGACACAGCCTTCCCAGACCCAGCAGACACTAACGTTTTGGCTTCTGAATCTTGCCATGTATGTAGTACAGTTCATATAGCGTCTTGTGCTTGGGTGCGATGAAAATACATGTGTCACGCGGTCTTATGATATGTGTACGATGTCAGTAAACTATTCTTAAAAGAACAACACTCTATACAACATATAGATTAGCAACATCAGCATGTAAATATAGAATAGATTTACCTGACACGATATCCGTTGAACTCAGGGTTAATCTTGAGGAACTGATACACTGTCACAGGAAAGAGGAGGACCGGGGGTCTAACCTGACCCTAAACTGGGGTCCTAACTAATCCCTCACCTTGGAGGTACTGATAATGGTTCAGAGGTCCAAGTCTCCAGCCTAACCCTGTCTCCTATCAGTCCCTGAACCCTGTAATCAGTCCTAAGAAGGATACTGATTACCACCAAAGGAATATGGGCTGATCTCTGCTAAATACACAGATTAGACATATTAGACAGACTGGAGAAAACACAGACTTGCATACACACTCAAACACAGAAGGAACATAAATGATCTGGGATATTAAACTCTAAGCAAGGTGAGCTTAAAACAACTAAGGAGCTCTTTAACTTAAGTCTATACAGATACAATCCTATCTGTGGTCTGCATGAAGAATTTCACTGGCAACTCCCAACACAGACAACCAGAGATTTAAAGGAAACCAATCAACAAATAATTAATTGCAGCCGGGAGAAACTGCACCCAGTCCCAGAACTGAGCACAGACAGAATTAACTCCCTAACTGCCAAACACAAAGAAACAGCAACTCAGCTGTGAGAAGTCAGAATGTGCAACCGCGACGATCTTCGTGGCAATGCACACATGACAGTACCCCCCCTTCTACGAGGGGCCTCCGGACCCTCAGGGCCAGGTTTGCCCGGGTGAGTTCTGTGGAAGGTCCGCACCAAACGATCTGCGTTAATGTCAGACGCAGGAACCCACGTCCTCTCCTCTGGACCATACCCCTTCCAATGCACCAAGTACTGAAGGGACCGGCGATTCAGACGTGAGTCAATGATCTTTGACACTTGAAACTCCAAGTTACCATTGACCACCACTGGAGGAGGAGGTAGAGGTGATGGTATGACTGGTGCCACGTACCTCTTAAGTAATGACTTGTGGAACACATTGTGGATTTTAAACGTAGGAGGGAGGTCCAGACGAAATGCCACAGGATTAATTATGGAACTGATCCTGTACGGCCCGATGAATCTGGGGCCCAGCTTCCAGGAGGGAACTTTAAGTTTTATATTCCTGGTAGACAACCATACCAGATCGTTCACATTAAGATCTGGACCAGAAACTCTCCTCCTATCAGCCATACGTTTATAACGGTTCCCCATAGCACTCAGATTATTCAATACACCTCTCCACACTGAAGCAAGTGACGACGAGAAACGCTCCTCCTCAGGAACCCCAGAAGGGACCCCCCCATTGAATGTACAAAACTGGGGATGAAAACCATATGCCCCAAAAAACGGGGACTTACCAGTGGACTCGCTCCGCCTGTTGTTAAGAGCGAACTCTGCCAGAGGCAAGAAAGAAGACCAGTCCTCCTGGTTCTCTGAGACAAAACACCGAAGATAAGTCTCTAGGCTTTGATTCAGACGCTCTGTCTGACCATTGGTCTGCGGATGAAAAGCAGAGGAAAATGACAATTGCATCCCCCGACGTAAACAAAATGCCCTCCAAAACTTGGACACAAACTGAGACCCCCTATCTGACACCACATCAGAAGGCAACCCATGAAGTCTCACAATCTCCCCAATGAACACCTGCGCCAGAGTTTTAGCATTAGGGAGGGCAGGAAGAGCAATGAAATGTGCCATCTTACTGAACCTGTCAACAACCACCAGTATGACAGTCTTCCCTGACGACTGAGGAAGGTCCGTGATGAAGTCCATAGACAAATGAGTCCATGGACGCTCCGGAAGTTTCAAGGGTAAGAGGGTCCCAGACGGACGGGTATGAGGGGTCTTAGAGCGAGCACAAACCCCACAGGACGCGACAAAAGTTAAAACATCTTTATTAACGTTAGGCCACCAAAACCGGCGAGAAAGGAGATCTAAAGTAGCCTTACTCCCTGGATGTCCTGCTAAAGCAGAATTATGATGTGCCTCAATAACCTTTTGTCTCAACTGATTTGGGACAAACAGTCTCCCTGGAGGTCCTGCAGGGGCGTCCCCCTGAGCCTCTAACACCTCCTCCTCAAGCTCAGAACATACAGCCGACACTACCACCCCCTCCTGAAGGATAGGAATCGGGTCATCCATTTTCCCGGCCCCTGGGAAACTGCGAGACAAGGCATCCGCCTTAACATTCTTAGATCCAGGGCGATAAGTGACAACAAAATTAAACCTGGTAAAAACAACGACCATCGAGCTTGTCTGGAATTCAGACGCTTAGCAGATTCCAAATACAGCAGGTTCTTGTGATCAGTAATGACGGTGACCGGGTGGACTGCCCCTCCAAAAAGTGACGCCATTCTTCAAAAGCCAACTTAATGGCCAAAAGTTCCCTATTGCCGATATCATAATTCCTTTCGGCGGACGACAATTTTTTAGAAAAGAAAGCGCACGGATGCCATTTACCAGGGGACGGACCCTGGGACAATATTGCACCCACCCCTACGTCAGACGCGTCCACCTCCACAACGAACGGCTGTGATGCATCTGGTTGGATGAGAACGGGTGCCGAAGCAAAACATTTTTTCAAAGAGGAAAAAGCTTGGCAAGCTTTGTCCGACCATTTAGAAAAATCCGTCCCTTTTCTTGTCATGTCAGTGAGAGGTTTGACAACAGATGAGAAATTACAAATAAATTTCCGGTAGTAGTTAGCAAACCCCAGAAAACGCTGCAGAGCCTTAAGATCCTCTGGCTGATCCCATTCAAGCACTGCTCTCACCTTTTCAGGGTCCATACGGAAACCGGAGGCTGACACCAAGAAACCCAAAAACTGAAGTTCCTGTACGGCGAATACACACTTTTCCAGTTTGGCGTATAGTTTATTGTCTCGCAAGATCTGCAACACCTGTCTCACATGCTCCTGGTGAGACACAAGATCTGGTGAGTAAATTAAAATGTCATCCAAATATACGACCACAAACAGCCCCACCAGATGACGAAAAATGTCATTAACAAAATGTTGGAACACTGCTGGTGCAGTAGTCAGACCAAAAGGCATGACAAGGTTCTCATAATGTCCCTCCGGCGTGTTAAACGCCGTTTTCCACTCATCCCCCTCTTTTATCCTAATCAGATTATACGCCCCCCTGAGATCCAATTTAGAGAACCATTTGGCGCCAACAATTTGATTGAAGAGATCAGGAATCAGAGGGAGTGGATACGGATCTCGAACAGTAATCCGATTAAGTTCGCGGAAATCCAAGCAAGGGCGTAGGCCTCCATCTTTTTTCTTCACAAAGAAGAACCCCGCGGCCACTGGGGAAGATGAAGGTCTAATATGCCCTTTGGCCAGACTCTCCGAAATATAATCTTTCATAGCCTGCCTCTCAGGACCAGAAAGGTTATATAACCTAGCTTTAGGTAACTTAGCATCAGGAAGTAAATTAATAGAGCAGTCATACACGCGATGAGGAGGCAACTCCTGACACCCCTCCTCAGAGAACACATCCCAAAGTCCTCCAAAAAAGGAGGCAAAGTACTAGGCACGACCGCACTGATGACTGTGTTCATGCAGTTACTTTTGCAAAACTCCCCCCATTGGCTTATATCTCTGGACTGCCAATTAATCACAGGGTTATGTTTAACCAACCAAGGAAGTCCCAACACAATAGGAGTAGGTAGACCCTCCAACACATAACAAGATAATAGTTCCCTATGTATTGCCCCTACCCGAAGGTCAATGTTATGAACCTCATGAACAAAGCTACCTTGGCCGAGAGGCCTGGCGTCAATGGAGAATATAGGGATCGGTTTGACCAATACACTCAGATGCATACCTTGAGCCTGAGCAAACTGAGCGTCAACCAGATTAGCCCCGGACCCACTATCAAGAAGAACAGAAAATCTCTCCACTCTCGTACCAACCACCACCTCCACTGGTACAAGGAACTGAGAAGAACTAGCGGACGAAATACATACTCCCAGGTTGTCGTCCACCACACAACCTGGGATTAACAGTTTTCCGGCGACTTTTTGCTCAACAAGGCACGGGATGGACATCCCCCAACAAAATGTCCCTCTTTCCCGCAGAAGAAACACCTTCTAGTCCTGCGGCGTACCGCCAATCCCCTCCTACGAAATGATGTCCCTCCCAACTGCATAGGCTCCTCCGAACAGACAAGGGGAACCTCAACATAAGGGACTTTAGTAGTAGGTGGAGTAACAACAGGGGCGGAGTTACCTCGCACCTCTCCCGGAGCCGTCTATCAGTACGGATAGCTAGGGCCATAGCAGCCTCCAGTGATGGAGGAGAATCATACTGAGCCAAAACGTCCTTTAATTTGTCAGAAAGCCCATGACAAAACTGGCTTCTAAGAGCTGGGTCATTCCACTGAGTATCTGTGGCCCATCTACGGAACTCAGAAGCAAATTCCTCCGCCGGACGATCTCCCTGCTGTATCTTACGTAATTTTGTCTCAGCAAGAGAGACCCGATCTGGGTCATCATATACCAAACCCAGGGCAGTAAAAAATCGATCTACTGACTGTAGAGCCGGGGATCCCGGAGGAAGGGAGAAGGCCCAGGATTGAGGGTCCCCTTGTAGGAGCGAGATAACAATTCCCACTCTCTGCTCTTCACTCCCTGATGATCGAGGCCGAAGCCGAAAATACAATTTACATGCTTCCCTGAAGGTAAAAAATTTGTCTCGCCCACCAGTGAACCTGTCCGGGAGAGCTACTTTAGGTTCAAATCTGGTTTGCTCCGAGGGAGACAAAACTTTGGACTTAATGTCCGTCAGCTCCATGGATAATCCCTGCAACTGCAGAGCCAGCTGGGCTACTGGATCCATGGCAACTGGGAATAATTTTATTGGCCAGTGAAAATGTCACGCGGTCTTATGATATGTGTACGATGTCAGTAAACTATTCTTAAAAGAACAACACTCTATACAACATATAGATTAGCAACATCAGCATGTAAATATAGAATAGATTTACCTGACACGATATCCGTTGAACTCAGGGTTAATCTTGAGGAACTGATACACTGTCACAGGAAAGAGGAGGACCGGGGGTCTAACCTGACCCTAAACTGGGTCCTAACTAATCCCTCACCTTGGAGGTACTGATAATGGTTCAGAGGTCCAAGTCTCCAGCCTAACCCTGTCTCCTATCAGTCCCTGAACCCTGTAATCAGTCCTAAGAAGGATACTGATTACCACCAAAGGAATATGGGCTGATCTCTGCTAAATACACAGATTAGACATATTAGACAGACTGGAGAAAACACAGACTTGCATACACACTCAAACACAGAAGGAACATAAATGATCTGGGATATTAAACTCTAAGCAAGGTGAGCTTAAAACAACTAAGGAGCTCTTTAACTTAAGTCTATACAGATACAATCCTATCTGTGGTCTGCATGAAGAATTTCACTGGCAACTCCCAACACAGACAACCAGAGATTTAAAGGAAACCAATCAACAAATAATTAATTGCAGCCGGAGAAACTGCACCCAGTCCCAGAACTGAGCACAGACAGAATTAACTCCCTAACTGCCAAACACAAAGAAACAGCAACTCAGCTGTGAGAAGTCAGAATGTGCAACCGCGACGATCTTCGTGGCAATGCACACATGACAACATGAGACACAGGTTTGACATAGAAGGGCTTGTATTACTTCATACAAGTGGCAAAAATAGTCACACAGTTTGCAGATACAGAAGCAGGAGACACAGCAGGCCAGAGTAACTTAAGCTCAGCAATCACTCTCCACAACAGGTTTAGGATCTTCTTCTCTGTTACCGTAAGTCCATGCAAACGTGGATCTTTCAAAGAGCAGGGTTCCAGAGTCCACAAGTGTTCAGAGTTCCTCAGTAGGAATAGCTGGAGTACATAGTCCAAGGCTTACAGGAGTCAGGTCACAGGTTCACTGCAGGCTAGATTCAGAAGCACTGATTGCTCAGCTGTGGCTGCTTAAGAAGCAAGAGGGAGAGAATCAGGGCGGGAACATGAAAGCTGAAAACTCCATATTGACTGAGGGCAAGATAGCTGCAGCAAGACAGAAAGCAAAATGGCTGACGGAAAAACTGAGTTTCAAGAACATATACAAAGAACCTTACAAGAACTGGTATCCTCTCCGCCCCAGAGATACATATCCCCCACTGTGGTTCAAGCAAATTCAGGAATGTTTCAAGATCTTCGAGACCTAATCTCTTCCGAAGTCATAGTGCCAGTTCCCGGGTCAGAGGAAAAGATGGGGCATTATTCCTCTCTTTTTCCAATAATGAAACCATCAGGCGAGTCTCGAACAATTCTGAATCTCAAACCATTGAACAAGTTTGTTCGTTACAAGAGATTCAGAATGGAGTCAATAAGGTCAGCAATCCCGTTGATAGACAAAAACTCGGTAATGTGTACCCTAGACTTAAAAAGTGCGTACTATCAGCCTCGCAGGAACTTCTAAGATTTGCCGTAAGCCTACCGGACTGTACCTGCCACTTCCAGTTCCAAGGCCTTCCGTTCGGGCTAGCTTCTGCTCCCAGAGTTTTTACAAAGCTAATATCAGAAGTCGTAGCCTATCTGAGAAACCAAGGAATCATAGTAATACCTTACTTGTACGACTTTCTTTTAGTAGCTCGAACAGCAGAAATTCTAAATCATCACACAGAACGAACGGTGGCGGTGCTGGAGTTTCTCGGTTGGGTGGTGAATCGAGAAAAATCACATTTAACACCCAGTTCAAAAAGAGTATTTCTAGGGGTACTCCTGGATTCCAGATCCAGGACAGCCTTCTTGCCAGAAGTCAAACAACAATCCTTGAAAAAGAAGGTTGCAGAGATGGTGAAGAGCCGAGTTACCATACGAAGAGCTATGCAGGTTCTGGGAGTAATGACATCATGTATACCATGCGTCAGGTGGGCTCAGGCTCATTCAAGACCCTTACAAAAAGAGGTTCTATCATTGTGGGATCGTCATCAATCATCCCTAGACAAAAAGATCCACCTCTCTACAAAAGTGAAGAGATCATTAATTTGGTGGATGCAAAGCAGAAATCTGAGAAGAGGAGTTCTTTGGATTCCATCCCCATATATAGTAATAACTACAGACGCAAGCGCATGGGGATGGGGAGCCCACTTAGAAGGGAAGATTCTTCAGGGCAAATGGCCAGAAAAGATCATACGAATGTCTTCAAATTATCGAGAGCTGTATGCGGTTTGGGAGTCTTTAAGAAGAAATCAAGACTGTTTAAAAAACCAACATGTCAAAATCCTGTCGGACAACATGACAGCAGTAGCTTTCATCAAACATCAGGGAGGCTCTCGATACAGAACTCTGCAGGATCTAGCAGAGAAGATATTTGTATGGGCAGAACGAACGGTCCTTTCTATAACCGCGGTACACCTGGAAGGTTCGCAGAACTTAGTAGCAGACTATCTAAGCAGACAGAAGATCTACCCGACCGAGTGGGAGCTAAACCAGAAGGTCTTCCATTCATTATGTCAACGATGGGGAACACCTCAGATAGACCTATTTGCTACAAGGAAAAATTCGAAACTACCAAGATTTTATTCGCTGAACCCAGCGGACAATCCAGAAGGTGTAGATGCCTTGAGTCAGAGGTGGAACGAACCTCTAAATTATGCATTCCCACCAATAGCACTGATACCAGCTGTTCTGAGGAAGATACGAGAAGACGGAGCGAGAGTCGTACTAATAGTTCCGTTCTGGCCAAGGAGGAGCTGGTTTCCTCTGTTAGGTGCCATTGAGTCGCACTTACTTAGTACCAGGGCAATGGGGTACTCGGCACCGAGCCCATGAAAGTCTATGGGATTTGTCACTGGCAGCGGGACTCGGTCCGTGGCCCTGGGCGCTCATACAATGGGGGGGAGATATTTACAAGGGATTATTAGGATAGTTCGTGACGCCACCTGTGGTTTCTGGTTAATTGAACCAGCGCTGCTATAAGGACTTTCACAGGGGATGTTATGGGGGCAGCTGGGTGGTAGTCTCCCACAGGTGAGACGGGTCCCTGGAAGTCTATGGTGATGATGATGCAGGGTATAGATAATAATTCAGTCACACACGAAATAGCTTCTTTTCATACCTTTTACTGGTAGATGGTTCACGTAGATCCCGGGGAGCTGGTCGGGGTGGAGAATGCACATTCGGGTAACCGCTGAGCAGGTTAGAGGCCTCCTTTACTTCAAATGTAGGTGAGTCCAACTTGCCTGAAGCGAAGTTAACTCTGAATCTCCAGCTTTCTCAATAGCTATACTGCCCGGCCAACGTTGTGGTGGAAACTTCTAAGTGGTGAAAACTAAGTCTATATTTGCTGATCAGGCTAGACCCGTCTTCCCTGTCTCCGGTTACGTATTGACACTTAGGGCTGCTCTCTGCGACCTGTAGTCCAGATGCCTCCGGTTTTCTTGTTACTAAGCTTGAAACTGTAGCAATGCTTCGGACCCCGGTGTCCGGCAATTTAGTGCAGGCAATCCAATACCTAAAGCACTTCTTTAACTTCTCCACTGTGCCCTTCACCCTGCTTTCCGCTCTTAACATAAGCACTGGTGGCTTTTGTGGAAAAGGTCAGCTTCATCCAGAGCTCGCTGCACAGATCTCAGTTTCCTCCTTGTTTCAGCTTCTACTGAGGTACTGATTAAGGGTAGCTCTGACTAGGCTAGGATGATGCACTTCACCCGTACTAGCCTCCACTTCTTTGTCAGGTGAGCTACGCTAGCTCTGCGAGGATTCAGTCCTCTCTCCTCTCCAAGTCCAGACTGAACTAGCACTGAACTGCACTGTCTGAAGACAGGAAACTATCTGAACTGCACTGTCCTGAGACAGGAAGCTTGACTGAGCTCTGCTACGTGTCACCACCTCCTATACCCCTGATGGGTGTGTCTGAAAGTGTGAGTGAAGTGCATAAATATC
The DNA here is from genome assembly GCA_033576555.1 of Oophaga sylvatica. NCBI lineage: Eukaryota > Metazoa > Chordata > Amphibia > Anura > Dendrobatidae > Oophaga > Oophaga sylvatica. The sequence continues at coordinate 42,734 of JARQOD010000501.1, forward strand.
AAGCTTTTGCTGTTACCTTCCTGTGCACTCTCCTGGACTTTATGTGTGCCTGCGTAGCTGGGCTACACATCCCCCCTTGGTAAAACACAGCACTCCCGGGCTGTAAAAGACAAAAAGAACATTTTGTTTTGCATTAACATAAACATATTAACTCTTCCCATCCGGGAGGTACGAATTCTTGAACGTTACAATTTGTACAATAGGAAAATACAAAAGTATCAAAATATCAAGATATCAAACGTGTTCATATATACAAGATACTTGTGGAGGACCCGCACCAAAAACCTCCCACGTGGGTCCTGGGTGGGCTGCAGGACTTCTGACTGCAGACCTCACTCTAGGCCACACCATACGGGTTTTTCTTCAGAGGTAGTTGTATAATAGTGGCTTCGTGTAAAACCAATATAATGCACCGAAGCGCAACTATTTACAGAGATAAGTTCTGGGCTGGCACAGTTCTCGGCCTCTCAGTCCATGACATAACAAAAGACATTCACGTTTCAAGTATTCACATATAATTCAACTGGAGTTACCCAACCAGGGTCTATAACTATGCAATCAACACATTATTTAACTTTCTAAATTCTTTAACTCTCTTTACCCAGCCGGTATTCTATTCCAAATATGTAAAACATCAGTATACAATACTTAAAGTGCAAAAATGCAATTTTCTTTCAAAACTTTCTACAGTTACTAGAATGCGGTAAACCCCTGTCTGGGTCCACCGGTCTTCACTTGTTATTACTTTCAATTACATCTTCCACCCCGGGGGCTGGAACCACGTGATGCTCTTTAGAGCGCATTACAAACAGGTCGTGACCTGCTATCAATGTCTGGGTCGCTACAGTCCTTGTGCGAACCGCTAGGGGCACGCCGGGTGCTTCCTCTTTGTGAGACACCGATTGCGTCGCTACAGGTGCCACAACATTTTGCGATACTAATTTGGTCGCAGTTTGCGGTTTAGGTGGCAGTCTGGCTGAGACCTGGGCTGCTGTACAGATTGCGACTTGGTTTGCGTTGAGTAAGCAGGAGGCGATGCCGATTGCGACATAGATTGCGATGGGCCTGCAGGGGGCGATGCTGGAGTACGGCCTGGTGCTGGGGGCGCTCGAGACGGGGACACTTCGGTAGTGTTGACGTTACCGGCGTCGGGGACGGGGTCACTGACGATGGACACATTGAGGGCATACCAGCCCTTTAAACCCCAGTGCCGTGTATAGCTCACTATGTCCCCGTTTAGTAGGTCCCTTCCCGGATGACCGATGGGCAGGTGGGACTCTACGTCCCGGCAGCTCACAAATACCCCCGGATAGAGTCCCGGTTCCCGGATGAAACCCCAGCCCTTGCGGAGCTGGAATTCTACCACGCACCCCTGCCGCCGCGGTTCCCTTCGGGTACCTTTGTCGTTGCGGACCATCTCCTTGTCAGCGACCAACTGCTCATACTGCCGTTGTCGGTTCCGCTGCACCTCCCGCTCTTCCTCCTGCCGGCGTCGCTGCTCCTCTTCACGACACTGCATCTCTCTTTCCCACTGGACGGCATACGTGATGTCATCAATACGCTCCATCTCATCCCAGTCGACTTCCGGCAACGATGGACAGGAACCCTCCGGTGTCCTTACCGGGGAGCGGTACTCTGCGGTGGCCTCCTGGCCTGACTGGCACTCGGTCCGGGCAATACCTCCTCAGCCTCCTTCTCCTCCACCTCCGTGGAATCAGGTACGGCACTTTCGGCGGTAACCTCCGGTCGTCCCTCAGCCTTCTCCAGCAGCGATTTCAGGAATTCAGGAGACGGCCCTTGGCTTGTGGGAGAGAACACTGCGTCCCACAGCAGCCGCTGTGTTTGGATGCGCCAGTGCCTCTCCGTCTCCTGTAGATCAGCACGACTCTGGAGCTTCCTTCTTAGCTCCTCATTCTCCTTCCGCAGCTCCATCATGGCGGGGTCGGTGTCCCTATCTGGGGACGCTCCGGCACAGGTAGAAATCATCCGGTCCTCGGCTCAGATCCTCCTGTCCTTCCGCCATCTCGTCCCAGGCAAGAGTGTAGTGTCCATCAGGAACGACCTGGTCTCTTCCTGGAGGCGGGATTTTCGTCTCCTCCTCTTCGGATAGAGGATGAAGAGGAGGCGGATTTCTTTAGCAGTGGGGCTGGACCGCACATTGTAGTAAATTTGGAGAGGGCGGCCATATCTTTCGCGCCTCAGGGGGGTACACGCCCACGAGTGCACGCCCACCTTCTTCACCAGCGCCTCAGGGCGCCAACTTGGCGGTAAAATGGCGGTATTTGGCGCCAAATGCAGCAAACAGTCTTTTTCACCAAACAGTTCATATGGGCACACAGGACTCACAATTGCAAGTTTCGCATCCTGTTCGTGACGCCAAAGATGAGTCGCACTTACTTAGTACCAGGGCAATGGGGTACTCGGCACCGAGCCCATGAAAGTCTATGGGATTTGTCACTGGCAGCGGGACTCGGTCCGTGGCCCTGGGCGCTCATACAATGGGGGGGAGATATTTACAAGGGATTATTAGGATAGTTCGTGACGCCACCTGTGGTTTCTGGTTAATTGAACCAGCGCTGCTATAAGGACTTTCACAGGGGATGTTATGGGGGCAGCTGGGTGGTAGTCTCCCACAGGTGAGACGGGTCCCTGGAAGTCTATGGTGATGATGATGCAGGGTATAGATAATAATTCAGTCACACACGAAATAGCTTCTTTCATACCTTTTACTGGTAATGGTTCACGTAGATCCCGGGGAGCTGGTCGGGGTGGAGAATGCACATTCGGGTAACCGCTGAGCAGGTTAGAGGCCTCCTTTACTTCAAATGTAGGTGAGTCCAACTTGCCTGAAGCGAAGTTAACTCTGAATCTCCAGCTTTCTCAATAGCTATACTGCCCGGCCAACGTTGTGGTGGAAACTTCTAAGTGGTGAAAACTAAGTCTATATTTGCTGATCAGGCTAGACCCGTCTTCCCTGTCTCCGGTTACGTATTGACACTTAGGGCTGCTCTCTGCGACCTGTAGTCCAGATGCCTCCGTTTTCTTGTTACTAAGCTTGAAACTGTAGCAACGCTTCGGACCCCGGTGTCCGGCAATTTAGTGCAGGCAATCCAATACCTAAAGCACTTCTTTAACTTCTCCACTGTGCCCTTCGCCCTGCTTTCCGCTCTTAACATAAGCACTGGTGGCTTTTGTGGAAAAGGTCAGCTTCATCCAGAGCTCGCTGCACAGTCTCAGTTTCCTCCTTGTTTCAGCTTCTACTGAGGTACTGATTAAGGGTAGCTCTGACTAGGCTAGGATGATGCACTTCACCCGTACTAGCCTCCACTTCTTTGTCAGGTGAGCTACGCTAGCTCTGCGAGGATTCAGTCCTCTCTCCTCTCCAAGTCCAGACTGAACTAGCACTGAACTGCACTGTCTGAAGACAGGAAACTATCTGAACTGCACTGTCCTGAGACAGGAAGCTTGACTGAGCTCTGCTACGTGTCACCACCTCCTATACCCCTGATGGGTGTGTGTGAAAGTGTGAGTGAAGTGCATAAATATCAAGCTTTTGCTGTTACCTTCCTGTGCACTCTCCTGGACTTTATGTGTGCCTGCGTAGCTGGGCTACACACCATGACCAGAGAAGAGCCAATCGAGCTTCCCCAGTGGAAGGACATAGTTCACCAGGGACCAGTTCTACACCAGGACCCAGAAAGATTGCACCTGTCAGCCTGGATCCTGAACGGGACATTCTAAAAGCTCGTGGTCTATCAGATCAGGTGATAACAACGATCCAGGCCAGCAGAAAACCTGCAACTTCAGCTATATATTTCAAAAAGAAGTTCTGTCTGGAAGTGGCAGGTCCGATGTCATAGCCGGAGTCCCGGATGTTCCTCGAGTATTGGATTTCCTCCAGGCAGGCTTTAATATGGGTCTTAGACCTAGTTCACTTAAAGTGCAGATCTCGGCATTAAGTACTTACATGGACTATCCATTAGCCTCCCATCCTTGGGTAGTTAGATTTGTAAAAGCAATCCAGAGATTGCGGCCCACTATAAGACAATTATCTCCCCCCTGGGACTTAAATCTAGTTCTGGCGTCTCTTTGTAAGACTCCTTACACACCAAATAACGATTTGCCTATTTCACTCTTATCGATGAAAACAGCTTTTTTGGTAGCCATCACCACAGCCAAGAGAATAGGGGAGATTCAAGCATTATCCATTAAAGACCCCTATCTGCAGATCAGAGAGGATCACATAGTATTAAAACTAGATCCTGCTTTCATGCCCAAGGTAGCTTCCTGGCAAAATCGCAATCAAGAAATCATACTCCCGTCCTTTTGTGAGAAACCATTAAACATAAAAGAACAAGCTTTACACTCCCTGGATGTTAGACAGGCAGTGATTGATTACTTGGAGGCCACTCAGGTCTGGAGGAAAGACCCTAATTTGTTTATTTTGTTCGGAGGTAAAAATAGGGTAAAAAAGCTTCCAAAGCATCCATTGCAAGATGGATTACAACTATAATCTCAAAAAACACTCTTCCTATACATATCTCAAAAACTACACATCTGAGGTGTAGTTTGTCCTATAAAGATAAGAGCCCATTCTACCAGAGCATTGTCGGCCTCATGGGCTGAGAGAGCAGGAGCATCATTAGAACAAATTTGTAAGGCAGCCTCTTGGGCTCGGATAAATACCTTTTGCAAGCGCTACAAACTAGATGTGCTGTCAGGACAACATATGCATATGGTAGAAAAGTATTTCAGGCCGTAGTCCCACCCTAGGAGGGTTTCTTTGGTACTCTCCATAGTGCTGTCAGGGGACGTCCTGGAAAATGGGTATTATACCTACCGTTAATTCGGTTTCCAGGAGTCCATCCTGACAGCACGGTTAGTTCCCTCCCTTGTCTATCTTGTTATATATGCTAATTCATATGATGTAATATGTTTAAGTAAATTAAAGTGTTATCACTGGCATTAATCCATGGTATGGTACTTGTCAAATCACTGAGTTGTTGGGGGAGGAGTGGGACCTTTTAACCTCTCGTGTGCTTTCCTGTCCCTGTAAGGAGGAGGAGGACGTCCTCCATAGTGCTGTCAGGATGGACTCCTGGAAACCGAATTAACGATAGGTATAATACCCATTTTTCTCCTGTTCTCCAGTGTATGTGATTATATAGATATCAGTGCTAGGCAGGCAGGCAGGCAGTGTATGTGGATATATAGATATCAGTGCTAGGCAGGCAGGTAGTGTGTATATAGGGTATATAGATATCCGTGGCAGGGAGGCAGTGTATGTGGGTATATAGATATCCGTGCTAGGCAGGCAGTGTATGTGAGTATATAGATATCAGTGCTAGGCAGGCAGTGTATGTGGGTATATAGGGTATATAGATATCAGTGCTAGGCAGGCAGTGTATGTGGGTATATAGGGTATATAGATATCAGTGCTAGGCAGGCAGTGTATGTGGGTACATAGATATCAGTGCTAGGCAGGCAGGCAGTGTGTATATAGGGTATATAGTGTAAGCTTTTCAGGGGATATAGCTCTGGGATCGCCGTCCGGGTAGACGGAGTGGCACGGAAACAGTTCATTCACAGACAGCAGTTCTGGTAAAAACTGGCCGCAACCAGTTTTATTAAAGTCCACAGCAAACAGAACATAATCAAAACCAAATCATAAACATAAGCCCTGGGCTTGTCCAGCCACTTACTACACTTAGATAGATTTCCCTATCTATCCGGGACCAGACTCTAACAGCCTGGGCCAAAACAACACATATGTTCAGCATTTACCAGCATGGAGTTTCACAGAGTCTCCTCCTTGTGTCTGAAGGCATATCCAACGTCCAGACTTGTGAGAGCTCCCCTCCTATTCAGCAGCTATCCGCATGGATTCTCACAGAGACTACTCCTGTGTCCGGGGTACATCGAGCACCCAGACTGAGACAGCTCATACTCCTGGAGACTCCTTCTTGTGCCTGGACTCCTTGTCCAGACTAAGCGAGCTCTCTGTCTGTGTTCGCAGACACCTACTTCTGGTCTCCTAATTAACAGCTGAGTGGTTTCAGGCCTGAGCTGCAAGTGTGTACTGAATGTAAGGTGTAGTGACCTTTCTCTACCACTAGGTTTACAAAGCCATACATTTCCCTTATACCAGTCAGCAAAGTATCTAGGTGAAATGTACACCCCATTCAACACACATACTCTCACTGTCTCACATATCCCCCCCCTCTTCTCCAGACCGGAGGGCTGGTCATCCAGATCGGAGGGCTGGTCAACAATCCAAAAGAGACAGTGAACTCTGGACCAGTCATGGCCCTCATCAGCTTCATCTTCACTACTGTCATCTGTATCTTCACCTGAGCCATAGCCAACATCAGCTTTCTCTTCATCTGAAGCATCCGCACTACCCTGTACCCTCCCAGGCCTATGCTCTCTGCGGGCCTCGGGTATCCTGCACGGTTTCATCTTGACCTTAGGGCCGGGCTCAGTTTCGATATAGTGCCTGGCCAGAGAAGTACGACCCGGCACATCAGAACACTTCTGCTGACTCTTCCTCAGAAACTCACGTACCTCCTGTCCTTGGTGCACTGACCATGTGTCACCAACTATCACAGAAGGTATGGGGGGTTTTTCACTTTTCTCTAGTTCCCCTTGAACCCTCTTTAGCACATCTATTTTCTTGAATATCGGTTGACTCATAAAGTCTATTTCACAGACCTTAAGCTCCTCTGCCATGGTCTCTGACCATTTTAAGCTACACTGTTCAAATGATTGGGACTGTAGAAGGAGCTGATCGTTTTTCTTTTGCAGTATACATAAATCATCCGCTAAGTCTCCAGCTGAATTGTAATGTTCTACCGTGACAACAGCATTCTTATATAGAGCCTTAGACTTATTGAGCAGCATTTGCTCTTGCAACGAAGAGATTCCCTGTATCCTTCCTTTTACTTCATTGACCTTCTCACGAAGATGCTCATGGCTTTCATCACACTCCTTCATCACAGTTTGAAGTTTTTTCTGAGAAGTCATCAATTCATCTGGTACCTGTTGGACGTCTTTTATGTCTTCGGCCCCTTCTTCAGGCTCTTCTGGTAGAACATGCTCAGAAGCCCTACCGTCAGTCTTACATTCTACCTCTTCAGTCACATCATTATGGTCTCCAATATTTCCATTTATTCCGGCTTTCAAGTTCTCCTTGATAGCTGCATCTGTATACTCAGAACCCGCCGGATTCTTCTCTTCCACCACGTTCTGCATCCCATCTGAGCTCCCGTGTGTCTGCAGCGGCAACGGAGTGACACATCGCTTTTCCCATTTGTTGGGACGTGGCTCCGATGTAGACTCAATGAAAGTGCACTTGAGCTCACCAATGCCAGCCTGATGTCTCAAAATCTCATCTTGTGATTTATCCAGATCCTTGGTGTCACTCGGGAACACCGCTGGGGCTCCGGGCGCCGAACTTCCAGCCTGAGCTTCACGAGTTGCAGCTACTGATCCGAACCGTAACCCGTCCACGCCGCTGTCTTCGGCAAAAACAGATTCCTGGACAGAGTCAGTCCCCATATCTTCAGTCTTGTTCCTCACAGCTTCACTTGAGACCTCAGCTTCTGATGAGGCATCTGGCTTGGTGACTACCACTTCTATGGCTCCTTCCACCTCTGCAGCATCTCCCTCAGAGTCCCTGGCATGATGCAGATCCACACCACACGTCGACAACTTCCCACTTCCAACAGCCTCCACTTGTGCTGTGTTCAGTCTCAGAGTCCTGCCTTCAAAGCTCAGCTCTCCTCCTTTCACCTTAGTCTTCGCCAGGGAACCGGCCAACTGTAAAACATCTTCAGATGCCATCTTCTGTCCGGCTGTAAGGTCAGCATCAGCTTTCTTCTCAGGACTCTCAACCTCCTCTGCTACCATGCCTTCCTCATTTGCACTGGTTGCTTTATTGTCATCAGATGATTCACTATCACTACCACTATCCCTGTCTGACCCCTTTTTCTCAGCCACATCCGGCTCACTTTCAGGGTTATACAATTCATTCTCATTCACATCCTGCTCACTTTCAGGGTTATACACTTCATTTTCATTCACATCCTGCTCACTGTCAGAGTTATACAATTCATTCTCATTCACATCTTGATCTGGAACCTTAGTTAACATGTCATCCACAACATTAACTTCACCATCTGGTCCCTGGTTTCCCTCAGGTGGTCCCTCAAGTATGTGACTATGTGACAACATCAGCACTATACTTCCATATAACTCAGGTACTAGGAGCTGGCTCACGACCTCTCCCTGGACTTCAGTGTCCCTATACAACAGGTTATTGTTTATGGCAACATGAGGAAACCTCTCCTCAGAGCCAGGCTCTTGGGAAACCTCATTTAGAACATTTATATTTTCCTGTGCCGTTTTAAGAGAGGGGTCTCGCCACTGCTCACTCTCAAAATTGTCACAGGACACAGGTAAGTCAGGGACACTCGGTTCCCGAGAACTACCATCCTCGTCTCCCAACATCACCTGCAAAGGAATTTCATCACTATCACAGTCATCATTATTATCAATATCATTATCATGATTATGATCAGTATCATCATCACTATCATGATCATCATCATTATTATTATCAGCATCAGCATCATTATCATGGTCATCATCATTATCATGATCATCATCATCATCATCATTATCACATAAGTTTAATGGCCCACTAGCATTGTGTTCCGCCCCTCGGGACTGCGCACCCTCAATAGGAGCTTCATCACACTGTCCATCAGAAACATTTTTCCCCCAGAGATCCTTAGACCGGGAAAGTCATTACCCAATATGACGGGGGGCACCAGGTTCTTCACTACCCCCACTTCACATGAAACCTCCCCGCGTTTGGGGATCAGGTCCACGACAGTCTCTGGGTAGACTTTGGTGTCTCCATTGACGCACACCACACTCAGGTGTTTATCAGGGATAAAGTCCCTATCAATCAGGCTGTCCCATACGGAAGTCACTGGACTCTCTGAGTCCAAGAGGGCCTGTGCTGGGCAGTCATTTACAACCACCGGGGACCCCTGTGGTCCAGTCTCTTCGGCTGAGGTGGACACACACACAGGCTCTGCGCAGGGAGAGAGGGATCCGCCAACATCACAACACATAGGCTCCCCCTCTATTGGACAGTTGGCTGCAATTTCACGACATCTCCAACACTGTCCATCACACTCTCCCACCCACACGACCCCAACAGCTGGAACGCTCTTACCGGGAGAGTTCGGCGTCCAGGAACTCCGAAGTGACGACCTCTCAGACGGCTGGTCACGGAGGCAGTCCTTGGTGGCGAAGGCCCTCTCCATCAGGCTGACCAGACGATTGGCGTCCTGGTGGTCTCTTTGTCCGACCTCTGGCTGTACCTCAGGAGGACGTGCTTGGTTGTAGCGGTCCACTATCACCTTTTCAACTCCATAATCAGGTTTGCTGACTGCAGACTCCCAACTGCATCTCCAGTCATGAACTCCCCTGGCACGGGCTGTCACCGTAACACCCAGCCGGGTAAGAAGCTCCGCTTTCAGCTTGGCATAGTCTTGGCTGTCCTGCTCGCTCAGGTCAGCATAGGCCCTTTGGGGTTCTCCAATCAGATAGGGTGCGACCATCATGGCCCATTCAGATAGGGGCAGATTCTCCTTCTCTGCCAGTCCCTCAAACCTAGTGAGATATACCTCCACATCATCACGAGGTGTCATCTTTTTCAGGGACCGTCTTACCGCCTTCTTTACAGCGGACAATGCAGGTGACTTTGCAACATTACTTTGGGACGATGCGCTGCAAGTCTTTTGTAGTGCTGCAACCTGCTCAAAAAACAACCGGTTATTCTCCTGCTGCTGCTGCAGGAATTGCTGCTGGGCCTGCTGCATGCGCTGCTGGTGCTGCAGGCGCTGCCGCTCAATGCTCTGCTGCATGCTCCGCTGGGCCTGGACCAGGTACTCAATGAGCTCCTCCATACTGCCGGACTTATCTGTCTCAACCACGGCAGTCTTATGTTGCACATTAACTTGCGCCATTTGTTCAAACAGCACCTCCATGCTGTCATCCATGCTGTCAGACTTCTCTGTCTCAACAACGGCAGTCTTCACTCAAGACATACACACTCCACAGTCTTTTCCACAGAAAATTCAGCCTTGCTGTGCAGACACTTTTTTTTTTTTTTTTCTCTGCAAACTCTATTAGGGCCACTGTCTCTTTAAGACTGCTCCAACAGATGTTTCTCCTTTATTGACACACTTTTTTTTTTTTTTCTTTGCAAAGTCTATTAGGGCTACTGTCTCTTTAAGACTGCTCCAATCAGACGTTTTTGCTGACACACTTTTTTTTTTCCTCTGCTGCTGCTTCAACAGACTTCACCTTTATTGCTGTCTCTCGCCACGCACATTCCAGCACCAATTGTAAGCTTTTCAGGGGATATAGCTCTGGGATCGCCGTCCGGGTAGACGGAGTGGCACGGAAACAGTTCATTCACAGACAGCAGTTCTGGTAAAAACTGTCCGCAACCAGTTTTATTAAAGTCCACAGCAAACAGAACATAATCAAAACCAAATCATAAACATAAGACCTGGGCTTGTCCAGCCACTTACTACACTTAGATAGATTTCCCTATCTATCCGGGACCAGACTCTAACAGCCTGGGCCAAAACAACACATATGTTCAGCATTTACCAGCATGGAGTTTCACAGAGTCTCCTCCTTGTGTCTGAAGGCATATCCAACGTCCAGACTTGAGAGAGCTCCCCTCCTATTCAGCAGCTATCCGCATGGATTCTCACAGAGACTACTCCTGTGTCCGGGGTACATCGAGCACCCAGACTGAGACAGCTCATACTCCTGGAGACTGCTTCTTGTGCCTGGACTCCTTGTCCAGACTAAGCGAGCTCTCTGTCTGTGTTCGCAGACACCTACTTCTGGTCTCCTAATTAACAGCTGAGTGGTTTCAGGCCTGAGCTGCAAGTGTGTACTGAATGTAAGGTGTAGTGACCTTTCTCTACCACTAGGTTTACAAAGCCATACATTTCCCTTATACCAGTCAGCAAAGTATCTAGGTGAAATGTACACCCCATTCAACACACATACTCTCACTGTCTCACAATAGATATCAGTGGCAGGCAGGCAGTGTATGTGGGTATATAGATATCAGTGGCAGGCAGGCAGTGTATGTGGGTATATAGATATCAGTGGCAGGCAGGCAGTGTATGTGGAGACTGCAGTGCATATAGCAAGAGGGTCCATTTCAGTTCTGTCTGCTGCTGCTGCCTATTGCAGATACTTCTATACATAGCTCCAGGTATCAAGGGCCAGGAATAATTTTTTTTTTTTTAGATCTTAATCCTGATTATTTGCTTTAAAAGTAATCCAGACAACACCGTTTTTCTGCTCCATTTGCTTGTTGGCACTGCAAAATACAGCCAGATCCTTTCCATATTACAGCGCTAAAATCCAGCTATCTTAAACAGGGGGTTTGTCCGTCACATGGATCACATATCGGTGCACTCAAAATTCGGCCATTTCTGGGCTACTGTAAAATTTTGTTGTAGTGTCTTATACGTTATTGCCACCAGTTTGCTGAAAATAGTTACCTACAGTCCAGATATTTAAAATGGGTTTGTCCGTCACACGGATCACATATTAGTTTGCTCCAAATTCAACCTTTTGTATTGAACGTGGAAAATATTGTCCTTCATTTAAAATGGGCAAGGGAAGGGAAGTGGACGTGATGGCGATGGTGCATGCAGAGGCCGTGGGCAAGCTGAAATTGTGCCACAACAAACACCCACATCTTCTCTCCCGACCTTTATATCCCAATTACTAGGGGACCGCAGCACACAACTATTTAACCCAGAGCAGTGTCCAAAGGTTGTTGGTTGGATAGCGGATAATGCCTCCAGTCACTTTGCCACCACCACCACGCTGTCTTCCACACAGTCAAGTCTGAGCAGCCGTGAGTCTGGACAGCATATTCCTCACCCTGATCCTCCTTCCTCCCACCATGCTGAGTGCCCGGAGACAACTCATCTCGCACTTGGACACTCCGAAGAGCTGTTCAATTTTCCATTTATAGATTCGGGCTTCTCGCTCGGTAAACTTGAAGCGGGGCAGGAGGAGATCACATGTAGTGATGCAGAAATATTTGAGCAGCCACGGTCACACGAAGGCGGGAACGTGTCACAAGAGGTGGACGATGATGAGACACAATTGCCAGCAAGTCAGGAGGAGGACCAGGGTGCGGAAGTGGAAGAGGAGATGGTGGATGATACAGTAACTGACACAACCTGGCAGGAGGACATGTAGAGAGAGGACAGCAGCACACAGGGGGAGGGAGGCGTAGCACCACAACAGGCAGGAAGAAGCCGTGTGGTGGCCGCAGACAGAAGGCGGGCAACTGTTCCACGTAACACCAATACGATGGAAGTTGCCAGTACAACTGTTCGGTCTGGTTGTTTTTTTTAAAGACTCTGCTGATAACCCCAAACAGACCATTTGCACGACCTGCCATGCCCGCATCAGCAGGGGTAGCAAAACTACCAGCCTGACCACCACCAGCATGATCAGGCACATGGCAGCAAAGCACCCGACTTTGTGTGCCGAACCCCAGGATCCAGGAACAGTGTCTGCGGGTGACACCACTGCTTCTTCCACTGTTGTGCGTGGAAGCCAATCCCTGTCCATGGTGCCTGCGAAGATGCTTTCTGCCCTGCACCGGTTGTTTCCCACACTCAGGGCCGGCGTCAGCACCTGGCACACCCGGGCAAGTTCCGGGGCCCTGAGCAGGTGGGGGGCCCACTCGACGTCGGAGACACCCGCGTACTATGAGGGGTCCTGTGCCAGTGCCGTCGCCCACGAGTTGGCCCCCCCTGCTTGCTCAGGGCCCCAGCACTTGCAATACTTACCTCTCCCTGCTCCACCGCTGTGACATCTTCCGCGTTTCCTGACAGTGACATTCAGGTCAGAGAGCTCGATGATGTCACGTCTGTGCACCCTCTGCCTGAACAGTCCAAGTGCAGAGAGCTGGAAGATGGCGACGCTGAGGAGTCCAGAGTAGAGCAGTGCACAGCGAGGAGAGGCATTTCATTTTTTTTAATGTTTGGAGCAATATATGGGGAGCATTATACACTGGAGAATTATATATAGGGCCAATTACATACTGGAACATCATATATGGAGCCCGTTATATACTAGAGCATCATATGGGGCACATTATATATGGAGCATTATATAGGCTCATCATACACAGAAGCAGCATCCATGGGGCCCATTATATATGGCTCATCATATGGGGCTCATCATACACTGGAGCATCATATATGTCGCCCATATATACTAGAGCATCATATGGGGCCCTTTATATATGGAGCACATATGGCGCCTATACTGTATGGAGCAATATATGGGGTGCATCATATACTGTATGGAGCAATATGTGGGGCTCATTATACTCTATGTGGCCCGTACTATACTGTATGGAGCATTATATGGCGACCATCATATACTGGACCATTATGTGGAGCTCATCATATACTGTATGGAACATTATATGGAAATTATGTATGGAGCAATATATGTGGCTCATTATACTGTATGAAGCATTATATTGGGCCCATTATTCTGTATGGAGCATCATATATGGTTTGACAGTGTGTGCGACAGAGCAGGAAGGGACACCAGGCCGAAGGTCACTTCAACGAGATTTATTATGACAGGGAGCACAGAACATAAAATATTAATAGCGTCTCTTAGAGTCCACTATGAGTCCACACCAAGAGGGAAACAGTGCCGGGGGTGCCACCCTGGTAATCCAACGCCAGGGAAAAGACAAAATATTCCTGGGATAAGTTCAATGGATCCAACAGATCAGGGACATAACACCATAACACGTAGCAGCTTTTAACTCTCCACATGCGGGCACTAGGATCTCTCCTCAGCCTAAGGTCCTAGTCACTAGCTAGTCAACACCCAACTGCCTGAGCCAAACATATGTCTATTGTTCTATGTCCTGGGATCCACCCTCCATGGGGAAGGGCTCCCACCTACTTTTGACTATGTGGCTAACCCCTTCCCCCCTCAATTTGTGTAGTGACTAGTGCCCTCTACAGGTTGTTTGTCAAGTACACGTAGTCATGGCTGACCTGACTCATGGTTCCTCCTGCCTGGGCAACCCGTCTGCATTTTGGTGTTGGCTGTCTCTTCTTTATTGCATGGGGAACTTGTAGGGTTGAAGGCCGGGCTCCATTTTACATCCTCTTTTGACTTTCTCTGCTTCATGCACCCACAAATCGACATTGTAGCTCTCCCACATCATTTCCTAGGACAATATCCGCAGGCAGGCCCCTCATCACCCCAACCACGCATTGCTTTACCCCAAAGCCAATGTCCAGTTCTACACTTGCTTTTGGGATAATTCTCCATTGACCTCCAGCTAATTCAATGGTAATCCCAGGTCCATGCTGTATTGCTTCTTGCCGAACCACTCTGGGATTGGCTATGGTGAGAAATGCCCCAGAGTCACAAAAGCCAAGAACTCTCTGACCGTCCAGCACGACCTCCTGTAAGTGCTTTCTTTGAGGATTAGAGGACCTAATGGCTGTGGCGACTCCCACCCGCCCCCCTAAACTCCTAATGGTCGAACATGGCTGTCTGAGCCATTAGGCAAGTCAATTTGGAGGGGTGGCACCTCTTCCTCCATTGTATTTGGCTGTAAATAATAGGCCAATTTGGTGCAGGATCATTCCTCAATTGGCCCTGAGGGCAGGAGTCTGGCAGATGCCCAGGCTGCCCACATCGATAACATCTGCGCTGTGTCACACCTCTTCCCATTTGTACTCTGGGGATGGAGGTAAGGGAACTTGGGGGCTGATATCCATGTGAATGTGCATGAGGTGGTTGTTGGGGTTGAGACCGATTTCTCCACTGGATAGCTGGGCTTGTGGCCTTCAGATGCCCGGGATGCCCACAACCATAACACCTGCGCTCTACTACTTTCTCTCTTTGTTGCGTTTCAGAAGAGGAGGCAGGACTTTTTGGAAGGTGATGCACATGGGTATCACCATGAGGTGGTTGTCTAGTGGGACTGCAAACTTTGGGGATTGAAGGACAAGGCACCACTGGTGGTGGGGTGCTGGTAGTGTTTACTCCATCCACCAGTAAATTTTTCCACTGAGGCTTGATGGTGAGAACCTCATTAGCTAAAGCAGCAGCTTGCTCCTCTGTCGCTGGTTTCCTTTCACGGACCCATTCCCGGATCTCAGCGGGGCATTTGGCTTAGAACTGTTCTTTTAGGATGACCTGGAGGAAAGTATCCCAAGTTACGGCCCCCACTCCCTCCAGCCAGCGGTGACATACTTGTTTGAGCCTGTGGGCATATATCTTGAAAGACACTTCCCCCCCCCCCTCACAGGCTAAGGAGCGGAAATGAGTCCTGTTATTTTCTGGAGTTACAGCATAATGTTCCAAAATGGTCTCTTTAATATTCCCATATTCGCAGTTCCACTGAGGGTCCATAGCTCTATAGGCTTCGGCAGCTCCACCGTCTAATAGCCCCACCAGATGTCTGACTCGCTCCCTTTCCGGGACTTCCATTAATCGACATTGATGTTCGAAGTCCTGGAAGAAGCCCTCAACGTTGCCTGCAGCCTCCTTAAAAGGCTTGAAGTCCTTGAGGGACACTCTGGGGAGCTCTCTCATGGTGGATGCTGTGGATACAGTCTGTCTGGCCTCATCCCCAAGCAATGCCATCTACTCCTCGTACCACACAACCCACTGACTTTTTTGGGTATTTACCTCCAGCTCTTGTCTTTCCTCCCCTTGCTGTGGAAATCCTTCCTCTGTGCCATCTTGCAGGCAAGCTTCTTCCAGAGCCTCAATCAGTTGCTCTGAGTCGCACAGCCAGGGCCGTGGGGTACTCGGCACCGAGCCCGTTGATGTCTATGGGGAATGTCACGGGTAGCACAGCTCGGTCCGTGCCCTGGGCGCTCACTGTAATGTGGGATATTTACAGGTGACTTGAATAATGATATGGGGATTCGTGATGCCACTTGTGGTGCCTGGTCAGGATGACCAGCGCTGCTATGCAGATCCACTGGAGGGTTAATATTGTGCAGCTAGATGTTAAGCATCCCACAAGTAAGGCTGATTCCTACAGGGCAGATGGATGTGTAGGGGTGCAGGACAGACGGGACCCGGCAGTCAGGAGTAATAAGGGAGACACACACATAAGTCACTTTAGTACCTTTACTGAAGATGTTGCAGGCACTTCCCGGAGCGCTGTAGGGTGAAGGATGCACATCCAGATTATTCCACTTGGTAGGTGTGTGGCCTCCTGTCCTCTGCCTTTATGTGATAAAGTCCTGACCTGCTTGTAGCTAGGTCTAACTTGGTCTCTGTCTTGCACCTGGCTGATCTTGTGATTGGACCTCCTCTTGAAGCACACAGTCTCTATTTGCAGTGCACTGCTAGACTCCGTCCTCCTGATCCAGCTACGTATCAGCTCTGTGGTACTCCTGGGACTTGTAGTCCTCCAGGAACTCCGGTGTTCTCCTAATGGGTCGTGGAGATCCCTATAGACTCGGACCCCGGTGTCCGGTAATACTTGCTGAGGTAAGCTCTAAAGGCTTTTCTACCCCTGTTGCGGCTCTTTCCACTCGCCTTCGGCCTACCTGGGCCCTCACACAATCACACACACTGGCAGTTGGTGGGCTGCCTCTTCGCCGCTCTCTAAGCATCGGCACGCTTTCCACTGAGCTACACTCCTAGATTCAGCTCTGACTAGGCTGGAGTGATCTCTCTGTATCACTCTTTACTAGACTCCACTTGCTTGGAACTGATTAGCTCTGCAGCCTCACTAACCTCAGCTCTGCACGTCACCTTCTGCAGACTGACTGGCTGACTGAACTAAACCCACAGAACTAACTGAAACTGAAACTTACAACTTCTTTTATATGTCTAAAACAGCTCCCTCTGGTGGTCTCTGGGATAAGTTGTACGTGTGTGAAGGTGCATAATGACCTCTAGTGGTATCTTCTTTCAGTGCACCCTTCTGGTAAATATGGATTCAGTCACAGCTGGGCTCCACAGCTCCATGGACAGCCCTTTGTAGCCGACTCCTATTTCACCGGCCTTTGTTTGTAGGCTGCCCACAGTCCAGTTCCTGTATCCTGAGGTTCTGGTTCCAGATGTTAATAGGTTGCTGTCCTCCATTCCTTCTGCTCTGATCCAGCCGCTGCCAACCAGTTTGTAACAGTGTGTGCGACAGAGCATGAAGGGACACCAGGCCGAAGATCACTTCAACGAGATTTATTATGACAGGGAGCACAGAACATAAAATATTAATAGCGTCTCTTAGAGTCCACTATGAGTCCACACCAAGAGGGAAACAGTGACGGGTCGCCCCCCTGGTAATCCAACGCCAGGGAAAAGACAAAATATTCCTGGATGAGTTCAATGGATCCAACAGATGAGGGACATAACACCATAACACGTAGCAGCTTTTAACTCTCCACATGCGGGCACTAGGCTCTAGCCTCAGTCTAAGGTCCTAGTCCCTAGCTAGTCAACACCCAACTGCCTGGGCCAAACATGTGTCTGTGTAGCCCTGGTGTTAGGCACACGCAGTACCCTGGAGAGTGTGTGGCGAGACAGCAGTTTAATGCTAAATATCCATTCACTCAACATATACTAGACACACCCTTAGGGTAGTGGAGTTTACTCTTGAGGGAGTGGTCAAGGTGTATGTGTTAGAGTGATTTTAGTTAGTTCAGTTCTGGACTTCAGAGAGAGAAGACGTCTGGAGGGAGGAAGCAGTCCAGATTGCTCTATCATCAGTTCGGAAAGTGGAGTCTAGTACAGGTGGTTTAATTCACCTCAGCCTAGTCAGAGCTGTACCTCATCAGAATACACTGGAAGGAAAGAAGAAGTTTAGTGCAGAAAGTCTTCAGTATCCTGTCTAAAGGACAGTGTAAGGTTCAGAGACGTGCTCCTGCCTATTGATAACTGAGCATCTGTAACTAACTTTGAAGTGAAGGAAAAGAAAGAAGTGACTGCTCGACCCTTGGCTAGTGTGAGTGCTTATGTTACCAGCGAGGACAAGGCGAAAGGCACAGTGGATTATTGGAATAGTGCTTACGGATTGAAGAAGTCCTGCACATTGCAACCGGTCACTGGGGACCGAAGGATCACTATTGTTACAAGCATAGTGGTAAGAAAACCAGGAATTTACCGGACCTTAGGTCGCGGCAAACAAGCCCCATATAGTCAGTACGTAACTGGGGTCAGGGGGAGTGAAGACTTTGAGTCAGTGCACGACAAAATAAGAATTCAGCTCTCTCGCAGGAAGGCTCCTGACACAAAGCTGACTGGGCGGTACAGCTATAGATTAGCTGGAGTTATTGAGGGAACTACGCTTCAGGCTGGTTGTACTCATTGTATTGGGAGTAAAGGAGGCCCCTAACTTGTCCAGCTGCTGTCTCAAGATACACTCTCCTTGGATCAGCCTCCCTGGGACCTGCCTGAACATCTTACAAGTAAAGGTATGGAAAGACGCTGACCGTGTGAGACTGTGTTATTTATCTGCACCCGACTTCACTAACTTCATAGACTTTGAGGGACCAGTCCCACCTGTAGGGGACCCGACATCTAGCTGCCTCACCATCCCCTCAGAGATCTACAGCAGCGCTGGTACTAATTACCAGAAGACTACAGGTGGCGTCACGAACTGTATATAAATCTATCCCCTGTAAATATATCCCCAACATACGCCAGACCGCCCGGGCCACAGACCGAGCCACAGCTACCTGTGACAAACCCCATAGACTTCCATGGGCTCGGCTCTGAGTACCCCATTGCCCTGGTAATCCACAATTGTGGTGGCGGGTCGACACAACTTGGCGTCACGAACAGGATGCGAAACTCGCAGAATTGCGAGCCCTGTGTGCCTAAGGAATTGTTTTTGTGAAAAAGGACTGTTTGCACTTTTGGCGCCAAAATCGCCATTTTTGTCGCCATATTCGCGCCCTCAGGCGCTGGAGAAGAAGGTGGGCGTACCTTCGTGGGCGTCTACCCCCCAGTGGCGCGAAGAAAATGCCTGCCCTCTCAAAGTGCTATTACAACATGCGATCCTGCCCTACAGCAAAGGAGGTCCGCCTCCTCTTCACCTTCCCTGCGAGGAGGAGGAGACGCAAACCCCACCTCCACGGAAGAGACCGGATGTCTCCGCAGGAAGAAGAAAGAATCTTCTGGAACATCATGGAAGCAGGACGTGTGCAGCCGAGCAGGGAAGCGGAGGAAGGCAGGCCCCGTGCCCCAGCCAAGCTGCCACCAGCATCGGAGTTATCCGTGGTCCTGCACCTGCAGCAGGCGTTGCTAGAGATTCAAGAAGAAAATGCACGCCTGAAGAAGATGGTCCAATACCAACCTGGCTTTGAAGAGATCGAGAGACGCCGGCGTACCCTGGAGCAGCGGAGGCTGTGGGACACGGTGATCTCTCCCCTCAACGACCCCCCACGATTCCAGATACCGAAGAGTCTGCTGCCCAAGGCGAAGGAGCAACCGGAGGCTGCCCCCGAAAGTACCGATCCTGATCCCACCGGTGAAGCGGTGGAGGCGAAGGAGGTTGAGGAGGTATTGCCTGTTCCGGAACGCCCGCCCGGCCAGGAGGCCGCAGCAGATGATCGGTCCCCGGCAGGGACACCGGAGGGGTCCTGTCCGTCACTACCAGACGTGGACTGGGACGAGATGGCGCGCCTGGATGACGTCGCCTACACCGCCCAGTGGGAATATGAGTGGCAGAGTCGTGAGGAGAAGAAGAAACGCCAGCAGGAGGAAGAGCGGGAAGCTCAGCGGAACCGTCAGCGACAACATGCAGAGCTGATCGCGGACAAAGAGAGTGTCCGGAGAGATAAAGGTACCCTGAGGGAACCGCGGCGGCAGGGGTGTGTGACTGAGTTCCAGCTCCGGAAGGGCTGGGGCTTCATCCGTGAACCGGGCCTCTACCCAGGGGTCTTTGTCAGCAGGCGTGACGTAGAATCCCACCTACCGCAAGGCCATCCCGGGAGGGACTTAGCCAATGGAGACATCGTCACATATATACGGCACTGGGGAATGAAGGGATGGTATGCCCTTAACGTCACCATCGTCCGTGACCCCGTCCCCGACGCAGGTAACGTCACCACTACCGCAGCGTCCCCGTCTCCAGCTCAAGCAGTATCCGGCCGTGCCCCAGCATCGCCCCCTGCAAATTCATCGCAACTAGCGACCCAGATTTCATCACAAAGGAAAGCCACCTCTACATCGCAAATTCAAGCAATTTCTACATCGCAACTAGCGACCCAGTCTCAATCGCAATCCATGACACGGTCCATATCGTTAACTGTGATTGAAACGCAATCGGTGTCACGTGAAGAGAATGTACCCGTTGCGCCCCTAGAGGTTCGCACGAGAACTGTGGCGACCCAGACCCTAATCGCAGCGCATGATTTGTTAGTCCTGGGATCTAGGGCCCATTGCATTGTTCCAGCCCCCGGGGTGGAAAGTGTATTGGAAAGTGTATTATTTGAAAATGAATAGATAGAAAAGGAGAATCGGTGAGATCCATATCGGGTCTACCATAAGTAGAAAGTTTGAAAATGTTTTATAAGTTTTTGCACAAGTTGAAAAGTACAACGTATATGATGCATATATATATTGCTAACCGTAGAATGCCCGGCTGGGTAAACAGTAACCAGAAAAAGTTTGCACTTTAGTATAATAATGTGATATTATATTCATGTCTTTGGTTTTACAATGGACTTTGAGGTTGAGGACTGTGCCAACCCAGAACTTATTTGTATATAGTTGCGCTTCGGTGCCTTATCTTGGTTTTACATAAACCAGCACAACTACCTCTGAATACAAAAACCCGTGTGGTGTGGCACTGAGTGAGGTCTGCAATCGGATGTCCTGCAGCCCACCCAGGACCTACGTTGAAGGTTTGGTGCGGGTCCTTCACAAGTATACTGTATATTTATTAAATGCTATTTAATACTTTTTGTATTTCTATAATGTTTGCAACGTTCAAGATATCCTCACCTCCCGGATGGGACGAACCAATGTTTATTGTTTAATGTTTTCATGCATAAACAAAATGTCTCTTTTGTATTTTACAGCCCGGGAGTGCTGTCTTTTACCATGGGGGAATGTGTAGCCCTGGTGTTAGGCACACGCAGTACCCTGGAGAGTGTGTGGCGAGACAGCAGTTTAATGCTAAATATCCATTCACTCAACATATACTAGACACACCCTTAGGGTAGTGGAGTTTACTCTTGAGGGAGTGGTCAAGGTGTATGTGTTAGAGTGATTTTAGTTAGTTCAGTTCTGGACTTCAGAGAGAGAAGACGTCTGGAGGGAGGAAGCAGTCCAGATTGCTCTATCATCAGTTCGGAAAGTGGAGTCTAGTACAGGTGGTTTAATTCACCTCAGCCTAGTCAGAGCTGTACCTCATCAGAATACACTGGAAGGAAAGAAGAAGTTTAGTGCAGAAAGTCTTCAGTATCCTGTCTAAAGGACGGTGTAAGGTTCAGAGACGTGCTCCTGCCTATTAATAACTGAGCATCTGTAACTAACTTTGAAGTGAAGGAAAAGAAAGAAGTGACTGCTCGACCCTTGGCTAGTGTGAGTGCTTATGTTACCAGCGAGGACAAGGCGAAAGGCACAGTGGATTATTGGAATAGTGCTTACGGATTGAAGAAGTCCTGCACATTGCAACCGGTCACTGGGGACCGAAGGATCACTATTGTTACAAGCATAGTGGTAAGAAAACCAGGAATTTACCGGACCTTAGGTCGCGGCAAACAAGCCCCATATAGTCAGTACGTAACTGGGGTCAGGGGGAGTGAAGACTTTGAGTCAGTGCACGACAAAATAAGAATTCAGCTCTCTCGCAGGAAGGCTCCTGACACAAAGCTGACTGGGCGGTACAGCTATAGATTAGCTGGAGTTATTGAGGGAACTACGCTTCAGGCTGGTTGTACTCATTGTATTGGGAGTAAAGGAGGCCCCTAACTTGTCCAGCTGCTGTCTCAAGATACACTCTCCTTGGATCAGCCTCCCTGGGACCTGCCTGAACATCTTACAAGTAAAGGTATGGAAAGACGCTGACCGTGTGAGACTGTGTTATTTATCTGCACCCGACTTCACTAACTTCATAGACTTTGAGGGACCAGTCCCACCTGTAGGGGACCCGACATCTAGCTGCCTCACCATCCCCTCAGAGATCTACAGCAGCGCTGGTACTAATTACCAGAAGACTACAGGTGGCGTCACGAACTGTATATAAATCTATCCCCTGTAAATATATCCCCAACATACGCCAGACCGCCCGGGCCACAGACCGAGCCACAGCTACCTGTGACAAACCCCATAGACTTCCATGGGCTCGGCTCTGAGTACCCCATTGCCCTGGTAATCCACAATTGTGGTGGCGGGTCGACACATGTCTATTGTTCTATGTCCTGGGATCCACCCCTCCATGGGGAAGGGCTCCCACCTACTTTTGACTATGTGGCTAACTTAAGAAGTTTCCAGAAGCTACAAGCTTGTATTGGATAAGTCCTATGCTGAGGAGAACAAAAGACAGGCTCCCCACACTGGTTGTTGACTCAGGCCTGATTACATTGCAGTCCAGGGACACAGGCCGGGAGTGGGACAAGCCATTACATATGGGGCTCATTATTCTGTATGGAGCAATATATGGGACGCATTATTCTGTATGGAGCAATATATGGGGCTCATTATTCTGTATGAAGCAATATATGGGGCTTATTATTCTGTATGGAGCACTATGTGGTGGCCATAATTCTGTATGGAGGAATATATTGGGCTCATTATTCTGTATGGCGCACTATGTGGTGGCCATAATACTGTATGGAGGACGATACTGTCCGGTTTCTGAGCTATTGTAGAATTTACAATAGATATCACTCTTGTAATGTAAGAAGTGAAGTATTTGTCATTGTACTATACCTATATTTCTCTGCCGTATCTGTGCATCACGAATTGTGGTATGTGTTAAAGGGGCCCATTGAGACTCTTTGGCCTGGGGCCCACGAAAACCTGGAGCCAGCCCTGCCCATACTCAACTAGCCCCATCAGCAAGCACCTCCACCTCCTTGTACCAGCGCAGCATTCAGTTTCTCCATACCCCAGTCATTGGAACGCAAGAGCAAATACGCAGCCAACACCCCACAGGCCACAGTACTAAATTCACACTTTTCTCGTCTGCTTACGCTCGAAATGCTGCCTGTTAGATTCGTGGAGACGGAAGCTTTCCACAACCTGATGACGGCGGCCGTCCCTCGGTACTTGGTCCCCAACTGCCACTATCTCTACCTGTGTGATGTCCCGGCATTACACAAGCACGCGTCCCACAACATTACCCCTGCCCTCAACAATGCAGTTACTGGGAAAGTACACCTAATTACGGACACGTGAATAAGTGCTTGTGGGCAGGGACGGAAAATTTCGCTGACGGCACACTGGGTTAACATAGTGGAAGCCGGGACCCAGTCGGACACTGGGATGAAACACGTCCTCCCGACACCAAGGATTGCAGGCCCTAGGTCAGTCACGGTAGCACCCAAAGTCTACAGCTCCTGCACCTCCTCCTCCTCCTCAGCCTCCATCTCTGACATGACCACATCAGTCACAAGCTGGAAGCACTGCCTCAGCCGAGCAGCAACAGGCTGTGCTGAAGCTAATATGCTTAGGTGACAAACCTCACAATGCTGAAGAGCTGTGGACTGTTCTGAAAGAGCAGACAGATCTGTGGCTGATACCGCTGAACCTGCAGCCAGGCATGGTCGTGTGTAACAATGGTCGGAACCTGGTGGCGACTGAGACGAGGCAAGCTCACACATACCATGCCTGGCCCATGTGCTTAACCTCCTGGTTCAGCAGTTTCAAAAAAACCTACCCAGAGCTGCCTCATCTGCTTGTCAAAGAACGCAGCCTGTGTGCCCATTTTAGAAAGTCCGCTACAGCTTCCACCGCCCTTGCCGTGCTTCAGCAGCGTTTACAGCTTCTGGCTCACCGACTGGTGTGTGAAGTCCCCACGCATTGGAACTCTACACTGCATATGTTGGGAAGGATTTGTGAGCAGAAGAGGGCAGTTGTTGACTACCAGCATCAACAAGGCCGTCGATATTCAGTTCAGACTCCACACATAAGACCTCAAGAGTGTACATGGATGTCAGACATATGTACCATCCTGTTATGTTTCGGTAGCTGAGGAGTGCAGGTAAAAAAGGCAATACACCAGAGCAGTTGGAATCTATGAGATTGCAGTACCCTGACTAACCACCACACCTAGAGGCAGCCGTGGAGCGTTCCTACGTTGGTCCTAGACGCCTCGTCACTGCCTGAGAAACTAACTACACCTAAAGATAGAAATAGGAAAGCTATCTGCCCCGGAGCAGAACCCCAAAGATAATAGAAAGCCCCCAAACAAGTAATGGCGGTTAGACAAGATGAAATACTGACACAGAAAGAAAATAGAATGAGCAAACGCTGGGGCCCAAACTAAGTAAATAGAAAAGGATAGGAAGGGTACTTACTGCAATCCCAGAAAACCCTGAAAGGCACCAACTCTACTAATTTCAAAAACACCTGAGATCACACGACCTCTACCACCTAAATTAGTTCTCTGGTGTAACAAAATCAAAACAGCAGCCACTGAAAAAACTGGAAAAAGCAAAAGTACAAACATCAGTGGCTGAACAAAACTGAGAGGGCAGAAGCCCCCGGAGGGGACCCTGAAGGCCCCCACAGAAGTGCAGGACAAAATGCAAAAATATAGCACAAACAAAAAAGAAGAAAATGTCTTATCTGTTAGCAGGAGATGCAGACATGACACAGCAGGCTACAAGGGAAACAGGAATAAAGGATCCAGACCAGAACAATTGATCACCCGCAACCCTGATGGGAAGGTGACTCCCTTATATAAGACCAGTCAGTAACACCTGATTCCCAGTCCTCACAATCTTCACTGGACAGACTAGCACCGCTTGTAACCACCAGAGGGAGCCTCTGCTCAGAACTCATCTCAAACCCATTCACAACACCATCCTATAAAACTTTGAGGAGTCCACCAAGATGGTGAGCGGCGATGACGCCGTAATTAGCGTCACCATCCCGCTTCTCTGTTTTCTGAAACACTCTGTGCTCACAATGAAAGAGGATGCATTGCAGGCGGAGCGCGATGAGATGGAGCAAGGAACCATACAGGGTGATTACACACAACCCAGCCTCATCTCATCCCAACGTGGATTGGGTAACAATGAGGAAGAGGAGGAAGAACAGGAGCTAGTTTCATGCACTATAGATAGTTCTACAAGCACAACTGTCACACTGTTCAGCGTGGATGACCTGAGGACAGGGAGGAGGAAAGCATGGTCAGTCGTCCTCTTGGTGCGGACACGTAATTCTTGCCTGTTAGCAGTCTGACACGCATGGCTGAGTTTGTTACGCTGCCTTTCCAGTGACCCTTGCGTTCTCAAAATTTTGGGTGACAGAGTTCACCGAAACAGGTCGGTCAGATTCAAAACCTGACCATAGCGTGAAGACGGCCATGCAGTCGTCGACCCGAGCGCCAAAGTCAGTTTTCCCATAATGCTAGGCCTAGTGTCTATAAAAGCCCTGACCGCCGACCTCCATTTTACTTCTGCCGATATTAACAGTAGGGAGAGGTTACTGACGCTGTTTATCAGTAGGGAGAAAGTTAGGGCTGGAAAGAGAAGTTCTTCTGTGCTTGTGCTGATAGCAATTGTGCTGTACAGTTAGTGTGCAGTGACAGGGGAGGATTTTCTTGTGTGCAGCAGCGCTGGTTATTAGGCTGCCTGATAGCTGTATTGCTGTGTGTACACTGCTGTGCAGACTGCTTTTTACACAGCACTAATACTTTTATTCTTTTTTTCTGCACAGTTACCGAGCGTTTATTTTTTCCCACACCGTATAGAGCTGTACGCTCCTCACACACTACAGTCATGGCCAAAAGTTTTGAGAATGACACAAATATTAATTTTTACAAAGTCTACTGCTTCACTTTTTCTAATGGCAATTTGCATATACTCCAGAATGTTATAAAGAGTGATCAGCTTAACAGCAATTACTTGCAAAGTCAATATTTGGCTAGAAAATGAACTTTATACCCCAAAACACATTTCAACATCATTGCAGCCCTGCCTTAAAAGGACCAACTAACCTTTTTTCAGTGATTGCTCCATTAACACAGGTGTGGGTGTTGATGAGGACATGGCTGGAGATCAATCTGTCATGATTAAGTAAGAATGACACCACTGAACACTTTAAAAGGAGGCTGGTGCTTGGCATCATTGTTTCTCTTCTGTTAACCATGGTTATCTCTAAAGAAACATGTGCAGTCATCATTGCAATGCACAAAAATGGCCTAACAGTGAAGAGTATCACAGCTAGAAAGATTGCACCTCAGTCAACAATCTATCGCATCATCAAGAACTTCAAGGAGAGAGGTTCCATTGTTGCCAAAAAGGCTCCAGGGCGCCCAAGAAAGACCAGCAAGCGCCAGGACCGTCTCTTAAAAGTGTTTCAGCTGCGGGATCGGGCTACCAGCAGTGCAGAGCTTGCTCAGGAATGGCAGCAGGCAGGTGTGAGTGCATCTGCACGCACTGTGAGGCGGAGACTCTTGGAACAAGGCGTGGTCTCAAGGAGGGCAGCAAAGAAGCCACTTCTCTCCAGAAAAAACATCATGGACAGACTGATATTCTGCAAAAGGTACAGGCAGTGGACAACTGAGGACTGGGGTAAAGTTATTTTCTCTGATGAATCCCCTTTTCGATTGTTTGGGACATCAGGAAAACGTCTCATTCGGAGAAGACAAGGTGAGCGCTACCACCAGTCTTGTCTCATGCCAACTGTTAAGCATCCTGAAACCATTCATGTGTGGGGTTGCTTCTCAGCCAAGGGAATCGGCTCTCTCACAGTCTTGCCTAAAAACACAGCCATGAATAAAGAATGGTACCAGAATGTCCTCCAAGAGCAACTTCTCCCAACCCTCCAAGAGCAGTTTGGCGATCAACAATGCCTTTTCCAGCATGATGGAGCACCTTGCCATAAAGCAAAGGTGATAACTAAATGGCTCAGGGAACAAATCATAGAGATTTTGGGTCCATGGCCTGGAAACTCCCCAGATCTTAATCCCATTGAAAACTTGTGGTCAATCATCAAGAGACGGGTGGACAAACAAAAACCTAAAAATTCTGACAAAATGAAAGCATTGATTGTGCAAGAATGGACTGCTATCAGTCAGGATTTGGTCCAGAAGTTGATTGAGAGCATGCCAGGGAGAATTGCAGAGGTCCTGAAGAAGAAGGGTCAACACTGCAAATATTGACTTGCTGCATTAACTCATTCTAACTGTCAATATAAGCTTTTGTTACTCATACGTTTGCAATTATATTTATGTCTGTGATAAAAACATCTGTCAAACACACATAAAAGCCAGAGGGCAGCAGATCATGTGAAAATATAATATTTGTGTCATTCTCAAAACTTTTGGCCATGACTGTACTACCTGATCTGGTAGATCTGTACAATCACATACCTGTGAGTTCCACCAATTGCACCCCAGCCTATCTCATGCGGGCAAGACCAGGAAAGCTGCCCATGGATCTGGAGCTTGGTGTTGTAGAACCAGAAGCGGATGTGACTACTGAAGACTGGGACACAAACAGACAGGAACAGTACAGAAAAGTACAGGCCTGCGTTGAAGATAGTCTCAATCGAGTGAGGGACGAGCAAGAGGATCACTACAACAAAAGTGCGCCAGCTGAATCATTCGCACCTGGTGAAGTCGTGCTGAAAAGAAAGAGGAGGATGCACAAACTCGACGATCAATGGGAAAGAGAGCCTTACGTTGTACAGAATTCGAGGTTTGACAACAAGAAAACATGTATAATTAGTAAAGATGGAGGAAGAACAACTACAACTGTATCCAGAGATCACCTAAAGTTGTGTCCGGATCCGTTAAAGCTTCAAGAGGAAGAACCTGTTGTCAATAAGGAAGAGCGTGATGAAGCAGTCATACATACAGACTTAGGAGATTTCCCCGCGGATTGGCCTCGCATTGGAGAAGCTGTAATCACTCCCGTACTCCAATTCTATCAACCACAAGGAGGACCTCTACATCCAGTTGAGCCGGTAGTTGCAGTAGAGTCAGTTCCAGAGGAACCTGCTCCAGCAGAACTCCAAGAAGTGGAATCCCAAGAAGCAGATTCTCAAGAAGCTGAATCTCAGGAAGAAGGATGCCCTGTCGAGACAGAACCGGTTCACCCAGCTGAAAGTATACTTGCCAGATCCATAGAGAGGTTAAGGCAGTACTACAACCTACCTGCACGCAGGACAGACAGGTTAACTGACACCTCACCTATCACTACACCACGTAGGTCAGTACGCATAACAAGGGGGCAATTACCTGTTAGGTACAGAGAGTAAGACCTAATAAATGTAAATAATTGTCTAGAGTCATTGTACATAAATGTATATATTGTTGCTTATATTATGCCTTAACATACCGTTATTTAGTAATCTATTTTCCTTTTTGATACCCAAAACAAGTGAAATAGACATTATTTTTTACTTGTTCCCACTACCTTTGAGCAGCCTTTTTTCCAAAAGAGACTAGGACTTTTCAGATTGCTCATTCCTAATTGTTATTATATATGTATATAGTTATTTATTATTTCTGCAACAGTTCAAGATCCTTACCTCCCGTAAAGGGAAGAAATAGTTATACAATGTTTATTGTTATATGTTTTGTATTTCAGCCCCAGAGTGCTGAGTTCTACTAGGGGGAATGTGGAGCCCAGCTGCGTCTGGATTCATATCTCCAAGAAGGGTGCGCAGAAGGAATTCACCACTAGAGGACACTATATACATGCACACATCTTCACCCTTCCCTAAGTCCAGCAGAGGGAGCTCCAATAGTGATATAAAAGGAGGGTGAAGACAGGAAAGTGAGTTCAGTCAGCTCAGTAGCTGAGTTCAGACAGACTGAACTCTGCAGCCTGCAGTTCAGTTCAATAGAGTGGAGGCTAGTAAAGTGGAGTAAAATCCACTCCAGTCTAGTCAGAGCTGAGAGGAGTGAGTGCAGCTCAGTGAGAGAGCGTGCCGACGCTCTGAGAGCGGCGAAGAGGCAGCCCACCAACTGCCAGCGTGTGTAATCGTATTAGGGGCAGAGTAGGCCGAGAGCAAGTGGAGAGAGCAGCAACGCAGGTAGAAGAGCCTTTACAGCTTACCTCAGCAAGTATTGACCGGACACCGGGGTCCAAGCCTATAGGGATCTCCACGACCCATTAGGAGAACACCGGAGTTCCTGGAGGACTACAAGTCCCAGGAGTACCACAGAGCTGATACATAGCAGGATCAGGAGGATGGAAGTCTGGCAGGATCCGCCATAAGAGACCCTGTCCTTTCAGAGAGAAGGTCCAATCACAAGGTCAACCAGGTGCAGGACGGAGACCAAGTTAGGCCCAGCTACACACAGGCCAAGACTTTATCACAAAAAGGCAAGGAACAGGAGGCCACACACCTACTCAGTGGGAGAATCTGGATGTGCACCCTTCACTCTACAGTGCTCCGGGGAGTGCCTGCAACATCTTCAGTAAAGGTACCAAAGTGACTTGTGTGTGTCTACCTTATTACCCCTAACTGCCGAGTCCCCGTCTGTCCTGCACCCCTACACATCTACCTGCCCTGAAGGACTCAGCCTCACCTGTGGGAGGCCTATCACCTATAGCTGCACAACACCAACCCTTCAGTGGATCTGCATAGCAGCGCTGGTCACCCTGACCAGGCACCACAGGTGGCGTCACGAATCCCCATACCAACATTCAATTCCCCTGTAAATATCCCACATTAACGGGTGAGCGCCAGAGCCACGGACTGAGCTGTGTTGCCGTGACATCCCCCATAGAAGTCTATAGGCTAAGAACCGAGTTCCCATTGCTCTGGAGGGCGACTCACTACATACAGGCAATGATCAGATCGCCTCTATATAGCAGAATTACTCACTTGCTATGAGTCCCGACCACCAGGCCGCGCTCATAGCAATCCGGCAGTGACAACCACAGAGGTCTCCAGGAGACCTCTGGTTGTCATGCCAACCCATCAGTGACCCGTGATCACGTGATGGGGTCACCGATGGGGCAGACTTGTGGCACGATTGCCGGAAGCGCATGTTAAATGCCATGCTGTCATAGTTTAACAGGTTATTAGCCACAGGTGGATTGCGATTCCACCTGCAGTTGTTCCAGGCACATGTCAGCTGTTCAGAACAGCTGACATGTGCCTGGAAAGATGTGGGCTCACCGCTGGAACCCACATCAAAGGGAGGGAGTCTGACATTGGTGTAAATTTACTCCTGATGTAGGAAAGAGGTTAATGTTGATGATTATGGCTTACAGCCAGTGAAAACCCAAAAGTTGTTATCTCAGTATATTAGAATAAATAAAAAACTCCTGTAAAGGCTTCCTAAGCATTTATAAATGTCCCTTAGTCTGTTTCAGTAGCTCCACAATCATGGGGAAGACTGCTGACCTGACAGATGTCCAGAAGGCAGTCACTGACACTCCACAAGGAGGAGAAGCCACAAAACGTCATTGCTAAAGAAGCCGGCTGTTCACACAGTGCTGTATCCAAGCAGATTAATGGTAAGTGGAGTGGAAGGAGAAAGTGTGGTAGAAAAAGGTGCACAAGCAACCGGGATAACCGCAGCCTGGAAAGGATTGTTAAGAAAAGGCCATTCACAAATGTGGGGGAGATTCACAAGGAGTGGACACTGCTGGAGTCATTGCTCCAAGAGCCACCACACACAGACGTGTCCAGGACATGGGCTACAAGTGTCACATTCCTTGTGTCACCTACTCATGACCAATAGACGCCAGAAGCGTCTTACCTGGGCCAAGGAGAAGAAGAACCGGACTGTTGTCAGTGCTCCAAGGTGTTGTGTTCAGATGAAAGTAAAATTTGCATTTCATTTGGAAATCGCGGTCCCAGAGTCTGGAGGAAGAGTGGAGGCCACAATCCAAGCTGCTGGAGGTCTAGTGTGAAGTCTCCACCATCAGTGGTGGTTTGGGGAGCCATGTCATCTGTTGGTGTAGGTCCACTGTGTTTTATCAAGACCAAAGTCAGCGCAGCCGTCTACCAGGACATTTGCGGCTATGTGCACACGTTCGGTAATTGCAGCGTAAATTTCCGCGGCAATCTCGCACCTCCCTGCCGCGGGAAATACGCATTCTATAGGTATGCATATTCCCGCCAGAAACCAGCGTTTTCCAAGAAATCTGTAGCATCGCTTGGAAAACTGATTGACAGGTTGGTCACACGAGTCAATCTTAGTGTTTGACAAGTGTGAGCAACTTTTTACTATTGATGCCGCCTATGCCGCATCAATAGTAAAAAGATCTAATGTTAAAAATAATAATAAATCGTGCTATTCTCACCTTCCGGCGGCCCCCGCAGCCTTCCCGCTCCTCAGCGACGCTCCCGGCCAATCCCGTTCCCAGTGATGCTTAGCGACAATGACCCCAGATGACGTAGCATCACGCGAGACCGCCACTTCATCTGGGGTCATTGTCACTAAGCACGCCTGGGAAAGGGAGTTGCCGTGAGCGTCGCTGAGGAGCGGGAAAGCTGCGGCGTCGCCGGAAGGTGAGAATATCACTATTTTTTATTTTAATTATTATTTTATAATGGATATGGTACCCAGGGCAGAGTCTCCTCTCCTCCAGACCCTGGGTACCATCCGCACATGAACCACTCACTTTGTGCATGGTGGGCATAGCCACATGTGGAAAGTAAGCGGTTCAATGCATTCCTATGGCGGCTGAATCGCCGCGATTCTGGAAAAAGAATGAACATGCTGCGTTTTTTTCTGTGATGCGATTCTTTCGCGGAAAAACACGCAGCATGTGCACAAAAATTGCGGAATGCATTCTACTAATAGGATGTTTAATGCATGCGTTTTTTCAGTGTTTTTTGCAAACATGCTAAAAAACGCGAAAAATCTTCAACGTGTGCACATAGCCTTAGAGCACTTCATGTTTTCCTCTGCCAACAAATGTGGGTGTGGGAAGTCATATGTGAAGAAACCCATCAGGGAGTTTAGGAGACGAGTGGGGAAGCATCTGGGAGATATTCGCAATGGACGGGACACGCCGTTGACCAAACATGTTAATAAACATCATGGAAGTGATTACATAGTATTAAATTCATGGGGATTGACAAAGTTACACCTACAAAAAGAGGGGGAGACTTTAATAAAATGATTTTGCAGAGGGAATCCCGATGGATTTTTAGACTTGATACTCAACTCGTCTGGCTCCAGAAGGCCTGGAAGGCTCCCTTTTCTGGGAGTAGGTAAACTGCTTTCAAAGCCGGAGCATCAGGAAAAGGTTTTGGCTTACATTGCCGAAACAGCCTCCAGCTCTATCGCCTCGTCTTCTGAAGTTTTAAAAACTGCAAGCACTAAATCTTCAGTGCAGGCTCCTGGTCAGGAACGACACCTTTCCTTGTGTCCTTCACCCCCACCAAAAGTGAAGGATGCGGCATCCCACACTTCAGATTACTCCCTGGAGCTTTTTTCACATACCATGCCTGGGTTATCAAGTGAAATCCTGAATTCCCCAGTGCAAGATGAATCTGACATGGAGTGCACTGATGCACAGCCACTGCTAGATGATTCTGCTGGTACATTCACCCACAGCACTGCATTGCCCTCTCAGTCTACTGAGCCAGAATCTGACCCTGATGAAACTCAGGTGCCCCTTCCCGCATACTCTACCACCTTACACGGTGACACAGAGGAAGGAGCAGATGAAATTGAGGAGGAGGTGATGGATGATCCAGTTGTTGACCCGGATTGACATCCATTGGGGGAAGAGGGTGCCACTGGCAATAGCTCAGAAGAGGAGGAGGATCCGCAGCAGGCATCGACATCGCAGCTGCGGTTATCTGGCAGGCCCGTAGCAGTCCAAAAACGTGTTCAAAAAACAAAAAGTTGCAGGACAGCTCGGCCAGATGGCCAAATTAGCACAGCGTGCAAGCCCTGAAAATTTATCCCATAGTAGGAAGAGTGCAGTGTGGCACTTTTTTGACCAAAATCCTATTGATGAGGCAAAGGTTATCTGTAAGAAGTGCGGAAGGACCTTTAGCCGAGGGAAAAATCTCCGAAAATTGAATACCAGTTGCATGCTTAGACATGTAAACACCATGCACTTGCAAGCGTGGACGGACTACAAAACCTCACTGGCTTTGAACGCCTACATTGCCAAACTGATGTCATTAGAGATGATGCCCTTCCATTTGGTTGAAAGCGCAGCGTTCAGAGACCTCATGTTCTATGCTGTCCCATGCTATGACCTACCCAGTCGGCACTTCTTTCCTAGAAAAGCCATCCCTGCCCTCCACCTGCATGTGAAAGACCGCATTGTCCATGCACCCAATCAGTGAGTGGAAAGGTGCACCTCACAACAGATGCATGGGCCAGTAGGCATGGCCAGGGCCGTTACATGTCCATCACTGCGCACTGTGCTAATGTGGTGGATGCAGGGTCATTATATATGGAGCACATCATACACTGGAGCATCATCCATCAGGCTCATCATATACTGGAGCATCATATGGGGCCCATCATATGGGGCCCATTATATATGGAGCATTATATAGGCCCATCATACAACGGAGAATCATCCTTGGGGCCCATCATACACTGGAGCATCATATGGGGCACATTATATATGGAGCATCACATGGAGCACATTATATATGGGGACCATTATATTTGGAGCATTATATGGGGCTCATCATACACTGGAGCATCATATTGGGTTCATTATTTATGGGGCATCATATAGGGCCCTTTATATATGGAGCATCACATGGAGCACATATGGGGCCTATTCTGTATGGAGCATTATATGGAGCCCATTCTGTATGGAGCAATATATGGGGCCCATCATATACTGTATGGAGCTTTATATGTGACTCATTATACTGTATGGAGCAATATGTGGGGCTCATTATACTCTATGGGGACCGTCCTATACTGTATGGCACACTATATGGGGACCATGATATACTGGAGCATTATGTGGAGCTCATCATATACTGTATGGAACATTATATGGGACCAATTATGTATGGAGCAATATATGGGGCTCATTATTCTGTATGAAGCATTATATGGCCTATTATTCTGTATGGAGCTCATTATGGGACTCATTATTCTGTATGGAGCAATTTGGGGCTCATTATTCTGTATGGAGCATCATATATGGGATCATTTTCTGTATGGAGCAATATATGGGCTCATTATCGTATGAGATTATGGGCTATTATTCTGTATGGAGCATCATATATGGGACTCATTATTCTGTATGGAGCAATATATGGGCCTTATTCTGTATGAGCTCATATATGGGACTCATTATTCTGTATGGAGCAATATATGGGGCTCATTATTCTGTATGGAGAAATATATGGCTATTATCTGTATGGGATATATGGGCTCATTATTCTGTATGGCGCACTATGTGGTGGCCATAATACTGTATGGAGGACTATACTGTCCGGTTTTTGAGCTATTGTAGAATTTACAATAGATATCACTCATGTAATGTAAGATGTGAAGTATTAGTCATTGTACTATACCTATATTTCTGTGCCATATTGGAGCATCATGAATTGTGGTCTGTGTTTAAGGGGCCCACTGAGACTCTTTGGCCCGGGGCCCATGAAAACCTGGAGCCGGCCCTGCCCCCCCCACAACTTTAGCCAAATGACCCCCAGTTTTCAATGTGTTACTATTATACAGTAAATTAAGGTTGACAAGCTTAAGTAATAAGAATTGATGTCGTTGGCAGTGAAATGGGCACTGTAGGTGTTTACTGTCCTCCACTCCATGACGACTTTTCTTCCCCATTGACTTGCATTGGGGTCAGTTCGTGTTTCAGTCGGACCTCCGACTTTTTCAGATAGTCGGGTGACTTCGTTCGACTCGACTTTTGGGAAAGTTGGATGGTCCGAAACCCGACTCGACCCTCCCGGAGGTAAAGTCGCTCATCTCTACCTGCCACCATGGTGCTGGCTATGATTGCTGTCAAGAATCTGGAAACGCTGCGGTAAACCCTTTGTGGTTGTTTTTTAAATTCCTGAAAATTAAATCTTTCCAGTTTCCAGTGAATGGGTCTTTGTGTGACAGCTGCTTGCTGATGGTTTCTCATTTTTAGATTCATGCTTGGCTCCCTCCTTGTTATCTTAGTATAACGTTACAGGACTTGAACTGTTATTTACCAAACGCTCCCTCTCTTCCTTCCTGTAATCTCACCACCTGCAAATAAGCGCAGCATTGATCGCAACCACAGCTGATTATACACCTGCTTGCGCCATTAACACCAGCACGTTCTGTTTACTGCGAACGGTTTTCCATAAATAATTGTCTAAGAGGGACCATCAATTTATTCATCCTGAGCAGCCTGGTTCATGAACAGAATCGTAGAAGTGCATCTTGTGCAAGAGGGAGCGGATCCGTGGGAAGATCTTTAAAGGCGGACATTTACAAAGCTTAGTCTGTACCCACTCAGCAAATGAGTGAGTTATGCAGCCAGTGGCGGCTTTACCGGCAGCTCCTATGCAGAACACAGTAACTAAGATCAATTTGTCATCGACTGCTGGGTTCTGCATAGGCAGCAACCAAAATGACAAAGCTCTCAATATAACGAAGTGATGATGACCAACTGGTTTCGAGTCTCTCGACATCTGTGCTCTGCTATAAGCATCAACCAAGATGACTGCCGCTGAGCAGCTTATGAAGACCAGAATAAATCGTGTGAACTGCCCTGTGCTCTGCTGCAGCGTCTCTTCTCACTGGTCATTTTATGAGAAGATGGAGCAAGACCTGCTGGTAAATCTCTCCCAAATATATATATATATATAAAAAAAAAGTTTTCCTATAGAAACAACTATTATGATAATAAATGTTATCTTTTTTTCTCACACTTTTTATAATGCTCACTAGGGTTAGTGCTTAGGTGAGGGATAGGGCTTGCGCTAGGTCTAGGGTAAGGGCTAAAGTGAGGGATACGGTTAGCACTAGGTCTAGGGTAAGGGCTAAAGTGAGGGATACGGTTAGCGCTAGGTCTAGGGTTAATGCTTAGGTGAGGGATAGGGCTAGCGCTAGGTCTAGGGTAAGGGCTAAAGTGAGGGATACGGTTAGCGCTAGGTCTAGGGTGAGGGCAACGGTGACTGATAAGGTTAGCGATAGGTCTAGGATGAGGGCTAGGGGCAGGGATAGGTTTAGAGCTAGGACTAGGGTGAGAGCTAGGGTGGGGAATAAGGTTAGCGCTAGGTCTAGGATGAGGATCAGGGTGAGGAATAGGGTTAGCACTAGGACTAGGATGAGCGCTAGGGCAAGGGATAATGTTAGCTCTAGGTGTAGAATGAGAGCTAGGGTGAGAATAGGGTTAGCAATAGGTCTTGGATTATGGCAATGGTGAGGGATAGGGGTAGCATTAGGACTAGGATGAGGGCTATGGCGAGGAATAGGGTTAGCACTAGGCCTAGGATGAGGGATAGGATGAGGGATAAGGTTATAGGTGTAGGGTGAGATCTAGGGGAAGGGATAGGTTTAGCACTAGGTCTAGGAAAAGGGCTAGAGTGAGGAATAGGGTTAGTTCATTGTAGAGGGATAGGGTTAATGCTAGATCTAGGGTAAAGGCTAAGGTGAGGAACAGGGTTAGCACTAGGTCTAAAATGAGGACTAGAGTGAGGGTTAGAGTTAGGTCTAGGGTGAGAGCTAGGGTGAGGAATAGGGTTAGCGCTAGGTCTAGGATGAAGGCTAAGGTGAGGGACAGAGTTAGTGCTAGGTCAAATATTAGAGCTAGAGTGAGGAATAAGGTTAGCGCTAGGTCTAGGATGAAGGTAAGGATGAGGAATAGAGTTAGTGCTAGGTCTAGGATGAGGGCAAGGGTGAGGAATAGGGTTAATGCTAGGTCTAGGGTGAGGGATAGGGATAGTGCTAGATCTATAATGAGGGCTAAGGTGAGGGATATGGTTAGCGCTAGGTCTAGAGTGAGAGCTAGGGTGAGGAATAAGGTTAGCGCTACGTATAGGATGAGGGTGAGGAATAGGGTTAGCACTAGGCCTAGGATGAGGGCTACGGTAAGGGGTAAGGTTAGCGCTATGTGTAGGGTGAGAGCTAGGTTGAGGAATAGGGTTAGCACTAGGGTGAGGGATAGGATTAGCGCTAGGCCCAGGGTAAGGGCTAGGGGGAGGAATAGGGTTAGCACTAGGCCTAGGATGTGGGCTAGGGTGAGGGATAAGGTTAGAACTAGATGTAGAGTGAGGGCTAGGTTGAGGAATAGGGTTAGCGATAGGTCTAGAATGAGGGCAAGGATGAGGAGTGGGGTTAGACCTAGGTCTAGGATGAGAGCTAGGGTTAGGGATAGCGCTAGGTCTAGGATGAGGGCTATGGTGAGGGATATTTTTAGCACTAGGTCTAGAGTGAGAACTAGGATGAGGAATAAGATTAGCGCTAGGTCTAGGGTAATGGCTAGTGTGAGGAATAGGATTAGCTCTAGGCCTAGGAAGAGGGCTACGGGAAGGGATAGGTTTAGCACTACGTCTAGGAAAAAGGAT
The DNA here is from genome assembly GCA_033576555.1 of Oophaga sylvatica. NCBI lineage: Eukaryota > Metazoa > Chordata > Amphibia > Anura > Dendrobatidae > Oophaga > Oophaga sylvatica. The sequence continues at coordinate 80,453 of JARQOD010000501.1, forward strand.
AGAGTGAAGAATAGAGTTAGTGCTTTGGTGAGGGAATAGGGTTAACGCTAGGTCTAGAGTAAGGGTGTTATGTTTCGGTAGCTGAGGAGTGCAGGTAAAAAAGGCAATACACCAGAGCAGTTGGAATCTATGAGATTGCAGTACCCTGACTAACCACCACAACTAGAGGCAGCCGTGGAGCGTTCCTACGTTGGTCCTAGACGCCTTGTCACAGCCTGAGAAACTAACTACACCTAAAGATAGAAAGAGGAAAGCTATCTGCCCCGGAGCAGATCCCCAAAGAACATAGAAAGCCCCCAAACATGTAATGGCGGTTAGACAAGAAGAAATACTGACACAGACAGAAAATAGTATGAGCAAACGTTGGGGCCCAAACTACCTAAATAGAAAAGGATAGGAAGGGCACTTACTGCAATCCCAAAAAACCCTGAAAAGCACCAACTCTACTAATTTCAAAAACACCTGAGATCACACGACCTCTACCACCTAAATTAGTTCTCTGGTGTAACAAAATCAAAACAGCAGCCACTGAAAAAACTGGAAAAAGCAAATGTACAAACATCAGTGGCTGAACTAAACTGAGAGGGCAAAAGCCCCCGGAGGGGACCCTGAAGGCCCCCACAGAAGTGCAGGACAAAATGCAAAAATCAAGCACAAAAACAAAAAGAAGAAAATGTCTTATCTGTTAGCAGGAGATGCAGACACGACACAGCAGGCTACAAAGGAAACAGGAATCAAGGATTGAGACCAGAACAATTGATCACCGGCAACCCTGATGGGAAGGCGACTCCCTTATATAAGACCAGTCAGTAACACCTGATTCCCAATCCTCACAATCTTCACTGGACAGTCCAGTACCGCTTGTAACCACCAGAGGGAGCCTCTGCTCAGAACTCATTTCAAGCCCATTCACAACATAAGGGCTAAGGTGAGGAACAGGGTTAGCGCTAGGTCTAGAACGAGGGTTTAGGTGAGGGACAAGGTTAGCGCTAGGTCAAAGGTGAGAGCTAGGGTGAGAAATAAGGATAGCGCTAGGTCTAGAATGAGGGCTAAGGTAAGGGATAGGGTTAGTGCTAGTTCTAGGGTGAGGAATAGGGTTAAAGCTAAGGTGAGAAATAGTGTTAGCGCTAGCTCTAGGGTGAGGGATAGGGTGTTAGGTTTGGCGTGAGAGCTAGGATGAGGAACAGGGTTAGTGCTACTTCTAGGGTAAAGGAAAAGGTGAGGAATAGAGTTAGCGCTAGATCTAGGATGAGGGCTAGTGTGAGGGATGGGGTTAGCGCTAGGTCTAGGGTAGGGGTTGTGGTGAGGAATAGGGTTATAGCTAAGGTGAGAAATAGGGTTAGCGCTAAGTCTAGGATGAGGGCTAGGGTGAGGAATAGGGTTAGTGCTACATCTAGGGTAAGAGATAAGGTGAGGAATAGGGTTAGCAATAGGTCTAGGATGAGGGCTAGGGGGAGGGATAGGTTTAGCGTTAGGTCTAGGAAAAGGGCTAGGTTGAGGAATATGGTTAGTGCTTTGGTGAGGGAAAGGGTTAATGCTATGTCTAGGGTAAGGGCTAAGGTGAGGAACAGGGTTAGCGCTAGGTCTTCAATGAGGGCTAGGTTGAGGGATAGGGTTAGAGTTAGGTCTAGGGTGTGTGCTAGGGTGAGGGATAGGGTTAGCGCTAGGTCAAGATTGAGCGCTAGAGTGAGAGATAGGGTTAGCGCTAGGTCTGGAGTAAGGGCTACTACGAGGAATAAGGTTAACACTACAGTAGATCTAGGATGAGGGCTAGGGTGCGTGTGAAATAGGGTTAACGCTAGGTCTAGAGTAAGGCAGGCTCGGATTTAGGGGGGCCCAAAGGGCCCAGGCCCTGGGCCACCCACCAAGCGGGGCCTCCCACCAGTATAGGGATAAATATCTCGAAACATGTAAAATACACCTCTCTCTGCTGTGAACCGTTTCTAATGATAAGGAACATTTAACAAAAGAGAAACTGTTGAAAGTTCAGGGACCTGGCTACGGTCCTACATCTCAGTGGCTAGCGCAGAGCGGCAGAGTCCTGGCACCTGACCTGCGTCCGCATCCACTGACCTGGCTAGCCAGACTTCCTTAGTAACCTTCACCTAATGCTTAGCTTATGGCATGCGGCAACCTTCTCCGATCCCAACAGAAGCTTCTAGGCGCTACCTATTCAGCTGTATGATCGCTCCCTCGGATTGGATCAGATGAGAGTTTGTTTAGCTTTTTCAGCCATCTGAAAGAACTGTCTTCAGACGAGCTTAAGGCCACAGCAGAGCAGCTCGTCCGGTCTCATTCAGATGACTTGGACATTACATTATCGATGAACTGTGTCAGTTTGTGACATTTGCCAATTTATTCACAGACAAGGAGCCAAAAGATATCAGCACTGAACTTTTCATGCACAAGCTTATCATGGAGAAGGATGTGCAGGACACGTTCCCAAATATTGCGATAGCTCTAAGGATATATCTAACTTTGATGGTAACACACTGCAGTGGTGAGCGTTCCTTCTCAAAACTCAAATTAGTTGAAAACCAATTAAGGACATCCATGAAGCAGGAACGACTTGTGAATGTGGCTATCCTGAGCATCCAGTCAGATGTACTGCGTGAATTGGACTTTAATGACATCATTAGTGATTTTGCAGCACGAAAATCAAGGAAAGTGCCTGGATTGTAAAAAAAAAAAAATGATTTTACCTGAATTACTCTGTGTAAATGATTTTTGTAAATAAACTTGCGTTTGTTTCATTTTGTGTCTTTGCATTACATATTGCAACACCTTGAAAAATGGGCCACGGGCCACCCACCTCTTGAATCCGGCCCTGGAGTAAGTGCTAAGGTGAGGGATAGGGTTAGCGCTAGGTCTAGGGTGGGAGTTAGGGTGAGCAATAGGTTTAGCGCTACGTCTAGGGTAAGTGATAAGGTGAGGAATAGGGTTAGCGCTAGGCCAAGGATGAGGGTTAGGGTGAAGGATAAGGTTAGTGCTAGGTGTAGGGTTAGAGCTAGGGTGAGGAATAGGGTTAGCGATAGGTCTAGGATGAGGGCAAGGGTGAGGAATATAGTTAGAGCTAAGGTGAAAAACATGGTTAAAGCTAGGGCTAGGGTGAGGAACAGGGTTATCGCTATGTCTAGGATGAGGGCTAAGATGAGGGATAGGGTTAGCACTAGGTCTAGGGTAAAGGTTAAGGTGAGGAATAGGGTTAAAGCTAAGGTGAGGAATAGAGTTAGCGCTTGATCTAGGTTGTAAGCGTTAGGTCTAGCGTGAGAGCTAGGATAAGGAACAGGGCTAGCGCTAGTTCTAGGGTAAGGGCTAAGGTGAGGAATAGGGCTAGCGCTAGTTCTAGGGTAAGGGCTAGTGTTAGGGATAGGGTTAGCACTAGTTCTAGGGTTAGGGTTAAAGGAATAGTGTTAGAGCTAAGGTGAGAAATAGGGTTAGCACTAAGTCTAGGATGAGGGCTAAGGTGAGTGATATGGTTAGCGCTAAGTCTAGGATGATGTCTAATGTGAGGAATAGGGCTAGCTCTAGTCTAGGATGAGAGCTAGGGTGAGGAATAGAGATAACGGTAGATCTACTGTAGGATGAAGGCTAGGGTGAAGGATAGGGTTAGCGCTAGGTCTGGGATAAGGGCTACAGTGAGGAATAAGGTTAACACTAAGTCTAGGATGAGGGCTAGGGTGAGAGATAGGGTTAGCGCTAGGTCTATGGTAAGGACTACACTGTGTTCCAAATTATTATGCAAATAATATTTTCTCAGATTTTCCCAAATTACCTATATGAATTGCAGTCATTGTAATTTTCCAGTCAAATAACTATTAGAGGACAATTGAAAGGTTTTTGTATAAACTGACTATGATAACAGTATATTTTTAAAAAAAATAAAACACTCAAACTGCACTCAAAATGCATGTTCCAAATTATTATGCACAGCAGAGTTTTCAACCTTTTCATTTTAATAAAGATTAAAAAAATGGTGATTTGTGAAATTATAAGCATTAGCAGATTATTACAAACTGAATTCAAACAGTTTTCAACTCAAAACTTTATTCCAGGTGATGTTCCATTTGCACATAGGACCCCTTGTTGGAAAGGAGCTTCTGAACTCTCTCCTCCATTGAATTTGTCAGGTTTTGGATGGTTTCTGCTTCAATTGTTTGGCATGAGGACAGAATACCCTCCCAGAGCTATTGCTTAGATGTGAACTGCCTCCCGCCATCATAGATGCTCCTTTTGATGATGCTCCAGAGGTTCTCAATGGGGTTGAGGGAGGTCAGGGGAGCATGGGGCCACACCATAAGTTTGTCCCCTTTTATGCCCATAGCAGCCAGAGATGCAGATGTGTTATGTGCAGCATGAGACGGTGCATTATCATGCATGAAAATGATCTTGCTGCGGAACGCACGGTTCTTCTTCTTGAACCATGGCAGGAAGTGCTGTTTGAGAAACTCAACATACACTATGGAGTTCATCTTTACCCCTTCAGGGATCCTAAAGGGGCCGACAATCTCTCTCCCCATGATTCCAGCCCAAAACATTACTCCACCTCCTCCTTGTTGGCGCCGTAGCCGTGTTTGCATGGGGTGTCCATCAACCAGCCATCCTCCACTCCATCCATCTGGACCATCGAGCGTTGCACGGCCCTCATCGGTGAACAGTTTTGAAGTCAGTCTTCATGTATTGTTTGGTCACTGGAGCCGTTTCTGCTTGTGTGCAGTGGATAGAGGAGGTCGACAGGATGGCTTACGCACAGCTGCAAACCTCTGAAGGACCCTGCATCTTGTTGTTCGGGGGACGTTGGAGGCACCTGCAGCTTCAAAAACTTGTCTGCTGCTATGAGAAGGCTTTTTTGCCGCTGCTCTTTTAACCTGACGTAATTGCCTGTAGGAAAGAGTCCTCAATTTTCCCTTATCAGCACGCACACGTGTGTACTGTGAATCAGCTACATACTTCTTGATTGTGTGATGATCACGATGAAGTGTCTTGGCAATGTTGATTGTAGTCATGCCTTGACATAAACCTCCACAATTTGTTGCTTCTCAGCAGCCGACACATCCTTTTTCTTTCGCATTTTGGCAGAAAATGTAGGCTGCTTAATAATGTGGGACAGCCTTCTTAAGTAGTCTTGCCTTTCATTGGACACACTAATTAGCACAGGTGTCTGCAATTGCTTACAGTGATATAAAGAGCCCTGACACACAGCACCATCAATGAGTTTACCTGACAAGCAAAAAAATTCTTACCTTATCACTCGAAACAATGTCTGCATAATAATTTGGAACACAGTGTATAGTGAGGAATAGGGTTAGTGCTTTGAGGGATAGGCTTAATGCTAGGTCTAGGGTAAGGGCTCGGGTGAGGAAAAGGGTTAACGCTGGGTCTAGGCTGAAGGCTAAGGTAAGGGATAGGGTTAGCGCTAGGACTAACGTAAAGGCTAAGATGAGGAATAGGGTTAAAGCTAAGGTGAGGGATAGAGTTAGTGCTAGGTCTAGGTTGAAAGCTATAGTGAGGAATAAAATTAGCGCTTGGTCTAGGGTGAGGAAAAAGGTTAGTGCCCGGTCTAGGATAAGGGCTAAGGTGAGGGGTAGTGTTAGCACTAGGTAAAGGGTGAGAAGTAGGGTGAGGGATAGGGTTAGCGCTATGTCTAGAATGAGAGCTAGGGTGAGGAATAAGATTATCAACAGGTTTAGGATGAGTGCTAGGGCGAGTTATATGGTTAGCACTCGGTCTAAGATGAGGGCTAAGGTGAGGGATAGGGTTAGTGCTAGGTCTAGGTTGAGGGCTAAGGTGAGGGATAGGGTTAGCGCTAGGTCTATGGTGGGGGCTAGGATGAGTAATGGGATTAGCACTAGGTCTAGGGTGAGAGCTAGGGTGACGAATAGGGTTAGCGCTATGCCTAGGATGAGTGTTACGGTGAGGAATAGGGTTAGTGCTAGCTCTACGATGAGAGCTATGGTGAGGGATACAGTAAGCGCTAGGTCTCGCATGAGAGCTAGAATGAGGAACAGGGTTAGTGCTAGGTCTAGGGTAAGGCCTAAGGTGAGGAATAGGGTTAGCCCTAGGTCTAGGATGAGATCTAGAGTGAGGGATGGAGTTGGCACTAGGGTATTAGGTTTAGCGCTAGTTCTAGGATAAGGGCTAAGGTTAGGGATAGCTCTAGATCTAGGATGAGGGCTAGGGTGAGTGATAGGGTTAGCGCCAGGTCTAGGATGAGGGCTAGGGTGAGGGATAAGGTTAGCGCTAGATGTAGGGTGAGAGCTAGAGTGAGGAACAGGGTTAGCGCTAGGTCTAGGATGTGGGTTAGTGTGAGGAATAGGGTTAGCGCCAGGTCTAGGATGAGGGCTAGGGTGAGGGATAAGGTTAGCGCTAGATGTAGGGTGAGAGCTAGAGTGAGGAACAGGGTTAGCGCTAGGTCTAGGATGTGGGTTAGTGTGAGGAATAGGGTTAGCGCTAGGTCTAGGATGAGGGCTAAGGTGAGGGATAGGGTTTGAGCTAAGTTGAGTAATATGGTTAGAGCTAGGATAAGGAATAGTGTTAGAGCTAAGGCTGGGGTGAGGCATAGAATTAGTGGTACGGTGAGGGGTAGGGTTAGGGATATAGTTAGATCTAGGGTGAGGGATATGATGGTTACGGCTTGGGTTTGGGCAAGGATAATAATATAGTTTGACTAAAAAAAGACAAAAATCTAATAATAAAAAAAAAGTCAAAATCAGTGTGTATAACTTTTATTTTTAAAATTGTATATTTGAGTTTAGCAAAAAGCAGAAATTAGAAATGCAAACGATACTTTCATCAATGTTTTCCTAAAATACAGTACATTTGTTTGGGGATAAGAGGAAAGGGGCTCCGAGAGCTTTAATTGTCCATGGGGGCAAAATACCCTTGTCTTGCCCTGGGCACGTGTAGCTCAAAGTACTTGATGCTCATAATTTTGGCTACTACATCATTTCTACATGGAAGTCAATTAGGTTTATAATATACCTGACACAGAGGCTGAAGAACAATCCTAACCCAGTTCTGCTCGCACAGCTGAGGGTTTGCCACAGTGTTATCCTCCATGGGGTAAACACATTATGACACATCTCTGCTCATAATATTTTGTTACAAAGTATCAATCTGTTTCCCCACAGAGGATTGTCTAGGCTGGATACCATTGTAGCTAGACTCATACTGTACAGGTGTGAACAAGACTCTTTTCATTCAAGCAGAGATTTTAGAAATGGGAAGAAAAATGAAATATAGGTCCGTGAAGTTCCGATCTCTTTATTTCTGTGTTCTGCTGATGTCTCATGTCTGCGGTTACAGGACTGAGCTCTTCAGGATTGTCAGGAGGGATCCCAGAGCCAGGATGATGGCGGCAGAGCTGGCCTTGATGCTGGCGCCGCCGTTACACAGGTCGGTGGTGCAGCAGGAGACGGAACTAGACGCCAGGGAAATACCGCTGCTGCTCGGAGTGCAGGACGATGCGCACGATTTAGTGATGGAAGCAGCCGAGATCGAACCTACAGCGAAGAAAAGTAAATCTGATGAAGTGACCGGGATGGGAAGGGTTAAAAGCTGCCCGAAATAAGAATGTAGTTTATCCTCTGTACAAGTCACTGGGCAGAATGCTGCGTGCGGTGCCGGACACCTGTGTACACGGAGGCCTAGTGGGCAGCCTCTACCTCTAGAACAAGGGTCTCAAACTCGTGGCCCTTGGAACAATAGTTTGCGGCCCTCATCTCATGGGCCCTTGGGACAATACTTTGCGGCCCTCACCTCGGCCGGGATCACACATGAGAGAAACACGACCGAGTCTCGCATGTGAAATCCCAGACACACGTAGTACCGCTCATTAAGGTCATGAATATGGACGCCACTCCACTCTCATAGGCGCGGCGCCCATATTCATGAGCTTAATGAGCGGTACCACAGAAAGAAGATGTCAGCGCTCTGGGCGCTGGACCATAGGAGCTGCAGCAGGAGGAGGTGAGGTGAGTATGAGATGGCTAGAGTTTAGCCATCATGTGCGGCGGGCAGGGAGTGATCCCAGCAGCTCCGCAGCCTGCAAGACCAAATAAGCAGGAGCGGAGCAGCAAGGATCCTTCCTGCCCGGCACCCGCGCTTCCTGTCTCTGACACAGAGAGCAGCGCCACTGGATGATGTCATCATACAGCGGCCGGCTGTGTCAGAGCGAGGAAGTGCGGGCGCTGGTGATGCTGCTATGTAGCCCAGCTACGCAGGCACACATAAAAGTCCAGGAGAGTGCACAGGAAGGTAACAGCAAAGCTTGATATCTATGCACTTCACTCACACTTTTAGACACACCCATCAGGGGTACAAGAGGAAGTGACACTTAGCAATCAGAGTTCAGTCTGTTTCCTGTCTTCGGACAGTGCAGTTCAGTGCCAGTGGAGTCTGGACTTGGAAGGAGAGGAGAAAGGATTGAATCCTCGCAGAGTTAGCGTAGCTCACCTGACAAAGAAGTGGAGGCTAGTACGGGTGAAGTGGATCATCCTAGCCTAGTCAGAGCTACCCTTAATCAGTACCTCAGCAGAAGCTGAAGCAAGGAGGATACTGAGAGCTGCTCAGCGAACTCTGGAGGAAGCTGACATTTTCCACAACTGCCACAAGTGCTTATGTTAAAAGCGGGAAGCAGGGCGAAGGGCACAGTGGAGAAGTTAGAGAAGTGCTTTAGGTATTGATTGCCTGCACTAAATTGCCGGACACCGGGGTCCGAAGCGTTGCTATTGTTTCAAGCATAGTAACAAGAAAACCGGAGGCATCTGGACTACAGGTCGCAGAGAGCAGCCCTAAGTGTCAGTACGTAATCGGAGTCAGGAGGAACAAGGACTTTTAGCAGGGCCCCGCATAAAAGGACTCTGTTCTCACCACATAGAAGGCTCCACCACAATATTGGCCGGGCAGTACAGCTATTGAGAAAGCTGGAGATTCAGAGTTAACTTCGCTTCAGGCAAGTTGGACTCACATGTACATGGAAGTAAAGGAGGCCTCTAACCTGCTCAGCTGTTACCCGAATGTGCACTCTCCACCCCCACCAGCTCCCCGGGATCTGCTTGAACTACCATCAGTAAAAGGTATGAAAAGAAGCTGCATTGTGTTTGGCTGAATTCTTACTACACCCTGCATCATCATCATCACCATAGACTTCCAGGGACCCGTCTCACCTGTGGGAGACTTACTACCAAGCTGCCCCATAACATCCCTGTGAAAGTCCTTAGAGCAGCGCTGGTACAATTTACCAGAAACCGCAGGTGGCGTCACGAACTACCTATCCTAAATAATCCCCTGTAAATATTCCCTAATTGTATGAGCGCCCAGGGCCACGGACCGAGTCCTGCTGCCAGTGACAAACCCCATAGACTTTCATGGGCTCGGTGCCGAGTACCCCATTGCCCTGGTACTAAGTGCGACTCACTGAGGACAGGTGATAGGTGATGTGTGTGTGTGTGTGGAGGAGAGTGATGGGGAAAAAAGCAGTGATGGGGAAAAGCAATGGGGAAAAGCAATGATAGGAGTGATGGGGAAAAGCAATGTGGAAATGCAATGATAGGAGTGATGGGGAAAAGCAATGATGGGAGTGATGGGGAAAAGCAATGATGGGAGTGATGGGGAAAAGCAATGGGTAAATGCAATGATAGGAGTGATGGGGAAAAGCAATGATGGGAGTGATGGGGGAAAAGCAGTGATGGGAGTGATGGGGAAAAGCAATGATAGGAGTGATGGGGAAAAGCAATGATGGGAGTGATGGGGAAAAGCAATGGGGAAATGCAATGATAGGAGTGATGGGGAAAAGCAATGATGGGAGTGATGGGGGAAAAGCAGTGATGGGAGTGATGGAAGGAATGACTTCTTGCTGTTAACCAGTTAGTGTTTTCTTGTCCACCACACTGCAGTGTCAAAAGAGGAAGACAGCGAGACAGGCAGCAACATCACATCAGAGAGCTCTTGACCTCGAAACAGAAAATCCTCAGATCCTGGTATTGTAACATAATATTAAGAATAATATTTATTCATTAATATTGCGCTAATAACTCCACAGCACTTTATATACATCATCAACACTGTCCCCATTGGGACATTTGATAACATTGGAATGTTTTTGTAAGAGCTTTTCTTGTGGAAAACCTGATGAGGCCCAGCCTCACCCAGATTCTACCTCCAGCGGCCCCCGGGTAAATTGAGTTTGAGACCCCTGCTCTAGAAGAAAGAAGCTTTCATCATCATCACAGATGAGATTCTTTATTGTACCAGCAATGTGACTATGTAAGAGCAGGCTGACTGCAGACGTCTCTGCAGGCTGTATACATATGTATAGTCAGTGTAGACCGGTGCTCGGCTGGAGCTCAATGTACAGGACTACGACCATAAAACCAAAATGCTGAGCTCACCGATTCCGGCTGACCACAGCTCCGTCCGACAATACGTTTCTCTACTAGTGCAGATTTCCGTAGTCTGACACATGGAGTTGGAAGTTGCTGATGTACAGACGTAGCATGTCAGAGAGTAAGCTGCGGGTAGAAGGGAAAAATGACAGCGGACACGGGACGTACATCACCGCCCAGCGCAGACACGGAGAAGCGGCCTCGCCAGCATCTCATCTCCGCGTGCTGCTCACCTATACATACTGTATCTAGTATCCGAGCTTTCCTGGAAATCCACCTCTGCAGCTCTGCCATGGAGGGCAGGAACAGTGATCCACAGGCTTCACTGAGCACAGGAGAACTCTGCCTACAGGTCCCACTAGGAGAGGCTTCTGGTGTTAGCTCCCCTCTCTGGGTGTATCTAATCATCTCATGTGTGATACACTCAGCTGAGCTGTGTATCTAATCCCATCATTTGTGATACTCTGCTGAACTGCTGTATCTAATCCTATCATATGTGATCTCATCTGCTGGGCTGTGTATCTAATCATCTCATGTGTGATACTGTCGGCTGAGCTATATATCTAATCCTACCCTGTGTGATACTCTCCGCTGAACTGTATCTAATCCTATCCTGTGTGATACTTTCGGCTGAACTACTGTATCTAATACTAACATATGTGATATCATCTGCTGAGCTGTGTATCTAATCATCTCATGTGTGATACCATCCTCTGAGCTGTGTATCTAATCCCATTATGTGTGATACCATCTGCTGAGCTGTGTATCTCATCATCTCATATGTGATACTCTGTTGAACTGTTGTATCTAATCCTATCCTGTGTGATACTGTCTGCTGAGCTGTGTATCTAATCCTATTATATGTGATACTGTCTGCTGAGCTGTGTATCTAATCCTATTATATGTGATACTGTCTGCTGAGCTGTGTATCTAATCCTATTATATGTGATACTGTCTGGTGAGCCGTGTATCTAATCCTATCCTGTGTGATACTAACTGCTGAGCTGTGTATCTAATCACTTCATGTGTCATACTGTCTGCTGAGCTGTGTATCTAATCCTATCCTGTGTGATACCTTCTGCTGAGCTGCTGTATGTCAGCAGCCCCCCATCATTGCAGTACCAGTAGTGCGGGGGTCGGGCAGGTGCAGGGTCTTACCTGTGGCTGCACAGAGGGCGATCACCAGGAGGAGGCTTGTGTGCGCTGCCATTGTGCTGTGTGACCAGTGAGGACGCTCCTCTCTATATATACAGCTCTTTGTGTATTTGTAAAAATGTTTCCATGAAAACCAGAATTGTCCTCATTCATCCCGATGTAAGTAATGATGTAAGGACTGTAAACAGACACAAACAAAACACGCAAGCAGCTAACAAGCCATACATGTGCGGATAACACGAGTCACATAACTACAACCCAATTATCTCACTAATAACTAGTAACTAATAACTCCATAATCACTTCTAACCTCATAGCCTGTTTGCCCCCTTCCTGATTCCCTAATCTTTTGCATGTTTGTCACACTTAAATGTTTCATATCACCAAACAAATGTAAGTATTAGATAAAGATAAGACAAGTAACACAAAATGCAGTTTATAAATGAAGGTCTTTATTATTAAGGGAAAAAGAAATCCAAACCTCCAGGGTCCTGTGTGAAAAAGTGATTGCCTCCCCCCCTTTAAAACATAAATTAACTGTGGTTTATCACATAGTTTGGAAGCTGAGTTCATATTTCCTAGCCACACTGAGGCCTGATTACTGCCACACCTGTCCTCAATCAAGAAATCACTTAAAAGGGACCTGCCTGACAAAGTGAAGTAGACCAAAGATCCTCAAAAGCTAGACATCATGCCACGATCCAAAGAAATTCTGGAACAAATGAGAAACAAAGTAATTGAGATATATCAGTCTGGAATGGTTATAGAGCCATTTCTCAAGCCTTGGGACTCCAGCAAAGCACAGTGAAGAGCCATTATCCAAAAATGGAGAAAACATGGAACAGTGGTGAACATTTCCAGGAGTTGCCAGCCGACCAAAATTACCTAAACGACTCATCCAAGAGGTCACAAAAGACCCCACAACAACATCCAAAGAACTGCAGGCCTCACTTGCCTCAGTTATGGTCAGTGTTCATGACTCCACCTTAAGAAAGAGACTGGGTAGAAATGGCCTGCATGGCAGAGTTCCAAGACGAAAACCACTGCTGAGCAATAAGAACATAAGGGCTCGTCTCAGCTTTGCCAGAAAACATCTTGATGATCCACAAGATTATTGGGAGAATACTGGACTGATGAGACAAAAGTTGAACTTTTTGGAAGGTGCATGTCCCATTACATCTGGTGTAGAAATAACACAGCATTTCAGAAAATGAACATCATACCAACAGTAAAATATGGTGGTGGTAGTGTGAAGGTCTGTGGCAGTTTTGCTGATTCAGGATCTGTAAGACTTGCTGTGGTAAATGGAACCATGAATTCTGCTGTCTACCAAAATATTCTGAAGGAGAATGTCTGACCATCTGTTCGTGAGCTCAAGCTGAAGCGCCCTTGGGTTATGCAGCAGGACAATGATCCAAAACACACCAGCAAGTCCACCTCTGAATGGCTTAAGAAAAACAAATTAAGACTTTGGAGTGGCCTAGTCAATGTCCTGACCTTAATCCCATTGAGATGTTGTAATGACCTTAAATAGGCGATTCATGCTCTTAAGCCTCCAATGTGGCTGAATTACTACAATTCTACAAAGATGAGCGGCAAAATTCCTCCAGAGCGTTGTACAAGACTCATTGCCGGTTATCACAGGCGCTGGCTTGTTGTTGTTGGCGGCCCAACCAGTTATTAGGTTTAGGGAGCAATCACTTTCTCACACAGGACCCTGGAGGTTTGGATTTCTTTTTCTCTTAATAATAAAGACCTTCATTTATAAACTGCATTTTGTGATTACTCGTGTTATCTTTGTCTAATATTTACATTTGTTTGGTGATCTGAAAAATTTAACCCCTTAATGACCAAGCTTTTTTTTTATTATTCTGACCAGTGTCACTTTAAGTGGTTATAACCCTGGAATAATTCAATGGATCCCACTGATTCTGAGATTTTTTTTTATTACATATTGTACTTCATAATAGCGGTAACATTTCTTCTATATGACTTGTGTTTATTTGTCAAAATATTGGAAAATTGACGAAAAATTATAAAATGTTGCAATTCTCAAACTTTTAATTCTTATGCCCTTAAATCAGAGAGTCATATCACACAAAATAGTTAATGTAAAACATTTCCTTTATGTCTATTTTACATCAGTACAATTTTTAAAACATAATTTTTTTTTAGGAAGTTAGAAGGGTTAACATTTTACCAGCGATGTCTCAATTTTACAACAAGATTTACAAAACCATTTTTTTAAGGAATACATCACATTTGAAGTGACTTTTGTGGCCTATATGACAGAAAATAGCCAAAAGTGACACCATCCTAAAAATTCCCCCGTAAAGGTGCTTAAAACACAATCAAAAAGTTTATGAACCCTTCCAGTGCTTCACAGGAGCTGAAGCAATGTGGAAGGAAAAAATGAACATTTTACTTTTTCTCACAAAAATTTTACTTTAGCTCCAAATTTGTTATTTTCACGAGGGAAACAGAAGAAAATGGACTCTAAAATTTGCTGTGCAATTTCTCCTGAGTACTCCGATACCACTTATGTGGGGGAAAACCACTGTCTGGGGGCACAGCAGGGCTCGGAAAGGAAGCAGCAGAGCTAGACTTTCTGAGTACAAAAACGTCTGGAACTGAGTATAACAATATAACAAAACCGTATATAATACCCCAGAATATTAGGACTGTGTATAAGACCCCAGATTAATGGGACCGTATGTAAGACCCCAGAATAACGAGTCTGTATATAACACCCCAGAATATTAGTACCGTATATAACACCCCAGAATATTAGGACCGTATATAACACCCCAGAATATGTAGGACCGTATATAACACCCCAGAATATTAGGACCGTATATAACACCCCAGAATATTAGGACCGTATATAACACCCCAGAATATTAGGACCGTATATAACACCCAGAATATTAGGACCGTATATAACACCCCAGAATATTAGGACCGTATATGACACCCCAGAATATTAGGACCGTATATATGAATGGTACATGGGAGGATCACGGAGTACATACTTCAGAATGTTACATGGGCGGAACATGATGTATACACGCTGCAGAATATTAGATCAGAGGAACATGGAGTATACATGCTCCAGAATGTTACACGGGATGAACACAGAGTATACATGCTCCAGAATGTTACACGGGATGAACACAGAGTATACATGCTCCAGAATGTTACACGGGATGAACACAGCGTATACATGCTCCAGAATGTTACATGGGAGGAACACGGAGTATACATTCTCCAGAATGTTACATGGGAGGAACACGGAGTATACATGCTCCAGAATGTTACATGGAGGAACACGGAGTATACATGCTCCAGAATGTTACATTGGAGGAACACGGAGTATGCATGCTCCAGAATGTTACATTGGAGGAACACGGAGTATACATGCTCCAGAATGTTATATCGGAGGAACACGGAGTATACATTCTCCAGAATGTTACATGGGAGGAACACAGAGTATACATGCTCCAGAATGTTACATGGGAGGAACACGGAGTATACATCTCCAGAATGTTACATGGGAGGAACACGGAGTATACATTCTCCAGAATGTTACATGGGAGGAACACGGAGTATACATTCTCCAGAATGTTACATGGGAGGAACACGGAGTATACATTCTCCAGAATGTTACATGGGAGGAACACGGAGTATACATTCTCCAGAATGTTACATGGGAGGAACACGGAGTATACATTCTCCAGAATGTTACATTGGAGGAACACGGAGTATACATTCTCCAGAATGTTACATGGGAGGAACACGGAGTATACATGCTCCAGAATGTTACATTGGAGGAACACGGAGTATACATGCTCCAGAATGTTACCATGGGAGGAACACGGAGTATACAAGCTCCAGAATGTTACAGGGAGGACACGGAGTATACATGCTCCAGAATGTTACACAGGAGGAACATAGAGTATACATGCTCTAGAATGTTACAGGGAGGTAACACGGAGTATACATGCTCCAGAATGTTACATGGGAGGAACACGGAGTATACATGCTCTAGAATGTTACATGGGAGGAACACGGAGTATACATGCTCCAGAATGTTACACGGGAGGAACACGGAGTATACATGCTCCAGAATGTTACATGGGAGGAACACAGAGTATACATGCTCCAGAATGTTACAAGGGATGAACACGGAGTATACATGCTCCAGAATGTTACACGGAGGAAACACGGAGTATACATGCTTCAGAATGCTACATGGTAGGAACACGGAGTATACATGCTCCAGAATGTTACATGGGAGGAACACGGAGTATACATGCTCCAGAATGTTACACAGGATGAACACAGAGTATAAATGAGTCGCTCGCCAGGGCCGTGGGGTACCCGGGACCGAGCCCGTCGATTGCTATGGGGAATGTCACGGTAGCTGCAGCTCGGTCCATGGCCCTAGGACTCACTAAAAGGGGGGTGTATTTACAGGGGATAATGTCAAGTGAATCGTGACGCCACCTGTGGTGTTTGGTGAGGCTCACCAGCGCTGCAGCAGTCCACTGAGGCCGATGTTGTGGCAGCTAGATGGAATCGCTCCGCATAGGTGGAGCTGGCCTTCAGGGCAGCGTATGGGGTAGGGATGCAGGATGGAGGAGATCCAGCAGGATAGGAACAAGAAAGGGAACACACACAAGTCACTTCAGTACCTTTACTGGAGTTAGTGCAGGAACATCCCGGGGCACTGTAGGGTGAAGGGTGCACATCCAGATTCTCCCCAGTGAGCAGGTATAGGGCCTCCTGTTTCTCGCATCTCTGTAATAAGTTTCCGACCTGCCTGTAGCTAGGCCTGAGTTTGTCTCTATCCTGCACCCGGCTGACCTTGTGGTAGGACCTTCTCTTGGAGTACACTTTCCCTGCTTGCTTTTCCCTGCTTGCTGGAACTCCGTGTCCCCTGGCTCTGTTACGTATCAGCTCTGTGGTGCTCCTGAGACCTGTAGTCCTCAGAATTCCGGTTGTCTCCTACTGGGTCATGGAGATCCCTGTAGGCTCGGACCCGGCGTCCGGTATGTACTTGCTGGGGTGAGTGGGTAAGGCTCTTCTGCCCCTTTACTACTCTCTCCTCTTGCCTTCGGCCTGCTCTGGCCCTCACTAGGCTATACACACTGGCAGTTGGTGGGCTACCTCTTCTGCCGCTCTCTAGAGCGTCGGCAAGCTCCTAGCTCTCTAGTCTGATCTGCTAGACTCCCGAGCTAGACTCCAAACTAAAACTAAAACTGACTCTCTTCCTGCCTTCACCCTTTTTTATATTCCTATCAGTTCTCCCCCTGGTGGTCTGAGGTAGGGTGAAGGTGTGTGTATGTAGTGAGACCTCTAGTGGACGAATCCATCATGCACCCTTCTAGGATATGTGGAACCGAGCACAGCTGGGCTCCACATTCCCCCCTAGTAGAGCCCAGCACTCCGGGCTGAAGTACTTTTTTTTGTACAAAACATAACATTAAACAATTACAATCTACAATCTTCCCTTTATGGGAGGTGAGAACTCTTGAACGTTGCATAAAAGATAAATAAACTATATACATGGCAAAAGCAGTTAGTGTAATGTAAGTAGTACAGTTCATATAGTGTCTTGTGCTTGGGTGCGATGAAAACACAGGAGTCACAGGTTTGATATAGAAGGTCTTGTATTACTTCATACAAGTGGCAATAATAGTCACACAGTTTGCAGATACAAAAGCAGGAGACACAGCAGGCCAGAGTAACTTAAGCTCAGCAATCACTCTCCACAACAGGTTCAGGATCTCTTCTCTGTTACCGTAAGTCCATGCAAACGTGGATTTATCAAATAGCAAGGTTCCAAAGTCCACGAGTGTTCCAAAGTTCCACAATAGGAAATAACTGGAGTACAAGTCCAAGGCTTCCAGGAGTCAGGTCACAGGTTCACTGCAGGCTTGATTCTGAAGCACTGATTGCTCAGCTGTGGCTGCTTAAGAAGCAAGAGGAGAGAATCAGGGCGGGAACATGCAAGCTGGAAACTCCATATTGACTGAGGGCAAGATAGCTGCAGCAAGACAGAAAGTAAAATGGCTGACGAAAAAACTGAGTTTCAGGAACATGTACACAGAACCTTACATTACTCCCCCCTTAGGGACAACCTCCGGATGACCTCAGACCAGGCTTGTGTGGGTACCTCTGATGAAACTGACGGAGCAAGCGAGGGCATTAACGTTATTGACTGGTTCCCATGAGTTGTCCTCCACTGGGTAGCCCTGCCATTTAATCAGATATTGTAACTGATTTCTATACAACCTGGAATCTAAAATCCTTTCCACCACAAATTCTTCCTGACCATCGACTAGCACTGGGTCAGGGCAAGGAGAAGAACGTCCAGGAAACGTATTGGGTGTCGCAGCCTTTAGTAGGGATACATGAAAGACAGGTGGATTCTCATAGTTCTGGGCAGTTGAAGACGACAAGCAACGGCACTTATAATTTTACTGATTTTATAGGGTCCAACGTACTTATGTCCCAACTTAGACGATGGAATCCTTAACTTAAGATTTCTGGTTGACAGCCAGACCAGGTCTCCTACCTTGAAAGCTGGTGCAGGTTTACGAAATTTATCTGCTGCTTTCTTGTACCTTTCCTGAGCCGATTCCAGATTCTCCTTTAGAAGATCCATATTCTTCTGTAAAGACGTGATTCTTTCAGCCACTGCTGGTAAAGGCGTTTCTATGGGAAATCGTGGTAGAATGTTAGGATGATAACCTAGATTAGAGTAAAAAGGAGACTGCTTAGTGGAGGCACTCTGAGAGTTGTTATAAGAGAACTCAGCTAATGGAAGTAGATCCACCCAATCATCCTGTAGGTGGCAGATAAAGCAGCGGAGATACTGCTCAAGGGTTTGATTGGTTCGTTCGGTCTGTCCATTAGTCTGGGGATGAAAAGCAGAAGAAAGGTTTACTTTAATGTCCAATGCTGCACAGAAATTTTGCCAAAACCTAGAAGTGAATTGCACCCCTCGATCCGAAATAATCTCATCCGGTACTCCATGTAAGCGAAACACATCTTTAATCATCAAATCTGATGTCTGTTTTGCAGTGGGTAAGCCGACACAAGGGATAAAATGAGCTGCCTTTGTTAGACGGTCAACCACCACTAGAATGGTGTTCTTCCCTTGAGAGGTTGGTAACTCCACAATGAAGTCCATAGAAATGGATCCCCACGGGCGGGACGGGGTGGGAAGAGGCTGTAACAGACCAGTTGGTGAGGAGCGAGGTGTTTT